>KK112225.1:152807-173924 GCA_000611955.2 Stegodyphus mimosarum | reverse complement strand
AAAAAAAAAAAAAAAAAATCAAAGCAGCTTTTTTTGACGTTTTGTGTGTCACTTTTATTTATTAAATTACCATGTTCTTCGCACTTAAACCATAAAATTCAACTCAACTGCAATATCGCAAAATAATTTTAAAATGAGTATATCTTTAGAATTTCCAATACACAGTCTTGCGCGCTGGAGATAAAAATATTTTTTCCCCCATACAGTGTTGCAATACCTCGCTTTAAAAACGTTGAACTTGTTAATAAAAAATTCATTAAAGTTTTACAAATGAAATAGATAATAAAACAAATTCCAAATTTCCAGATGCCCATATTTGATGAAGAATTACAATATTCAAAATTTAGCTCTAGGTACTGTTGTTTTATTATTTATGCAGATTCTTCATTATTTAATTTCTTTAAATATAATATAGGGCTGTAATATTTGGTGGCAAGTTTGAAAAGTGAATCGACGCAGATTGCCAATTTAATTATAAATATGACAAAAAATTAAAATGAAATTAATAGCCCTTCTGGGCTAACGCCCTTTGGTCTAAAACAGAAATTTTATGCATAGAATTGTGTAAAAATGTAACAGATTTTGAAAAATCTGTAAAAGTTGCCAGATAAGCATTGCTGTTAGTACCCCTGTCAGTGAAAACTACATGTAATTTATGTGACCTGCCTCAGATTTAGATTTTGCTCATATGGTTGAAAATTTCTGGATTTGCCGATTACAGTGAAAAGAAGTCTAATCTTTATGAAGTTTAAGTTTTGACCTTTTTAAAGATCACGCTATGATGAAAGCTCACCTTCAAGAAAGTCAACGGTTTCATCCAGGTCATGATCAAAGTCCAAGAAACTTTTTTAAGTGAAAACATATAGTTTTCTTGATGACATAACCTGTTTTGAACACTTGGATAACCAACAAATCAGGCATAGTCAAACTTTCATTCCAGAATGTGTAATCTGCAAAGGCTCCTTTATGAGTCATGTGATTTGAATTCCATTTCATCTAAAATATTAATTCATGATCAAAATTGCAATCATAAAAAGCAAACAGAAGTAAAAGACCTTTTGCAATTTAGCTGATCTTAAGAATGAATTAAAAAAACTAAGGACTCCTGATATTCAGTGACTTTTTGCAACACATTTCTTAAGTATTCTAACTTAAGAATTCGTTCTAACTGCAACAAATTGATTTGCCCAATTCTGCTGCAGTAATTTTGCTTGATGATATTCATATTTAAATTTTCAGTATATTCTCCTTAATGGCATACGAATGATTGTTGCAGTAGTTAATAAACACAATAAGCATCATAAAGATAAAATCTTTATCTTAACTTTTTAAAATTCAAAAATAAAATGAGTAAAAATCAACTAAATTATATAAATAAAACATGTGCGTTTTTATACTTTGTACACATATGATACAGCCAGGACTGGCTTTGGCTCCTGCAAGATTCCACTTCTGTCAAAAGAGTGGAATGATGAATAACAGTTATTATTTCTGCTTATAAAGTCCCATGCTTTTCTTCACTTTGGACATCAGTGGAGCTTCAGCTACTGTAAACAAAAATTAGCAATTAAAATAATGATTACCATACATAAAAAGTATTTAATGTTTACAATAAATGAAATTTAAAATGCAATATAATCTTGTTCAAATAAAATGCTAGAGTACGTTACCACTCGATTAGTCAATCTAAAAACCAATCAATTTTTTCAGTCAACATATTTTGATTGTTTCTCTCTTTAGAGGTAAAACATATTTTAGAATATAAAGAAGTGAACTCAGTGTTTTGTATGGAGTACTGTATTTCTATTTTTAAGTGATTTATATCACAAGAGATTATTTTTAATTATCTGCCGAACTAGACGAAAAAAGCTGAACTTAAAATACCTAAATATTATCTCCTAGATAAATAAAATTTACTTTGTTATAATAAAAGGATAAATAAACTTTAAAAAATGTGCAAACGCTAAAAATTTCAACAACGTGTAAGAAATGTCAATTGCCCGCTACTGATATTGACAATAAATGATTTCTGAAACTGGAAGCTGAAGTCTTTCTTAAAGTTGCATTTTTCATAGTAAATACTTGTATTTTTAAAATACAGTACCATTAGTTGTGCTTTTAAAATATAGTACTCTTTCTCATGTACTTTTTCCAATTTCATTTATATAACAATGCTTTAATAATTTGAAAGTTGTTAATAAAGATAAAAACTTTCTTTTTCATAATTACAGATGCATATCAATATATCCTGTAGGCAATTTAATAAAAATCAAATTTAAAACGAAAAACCTAAAATTTATTTTAGGCAAAAAAATATTCAAAAATAATTTTTGTCTAAAAACAAAAGTATAATAATTTAATTTTTTATGAAATCAAATCTTATAATGAATATCATCTTCCCTCAAAAAAAATGTTACCGGAAGTGGCTTCACCCATATTAATTTAGAAAAGAAGTTTTGCTTTATGTGTATATATTTACTTGTGCCACTTTTTTTTCCCTTTATTTATTTATCAATGCTTTGTAGTTTAAAAATCAAAAACACCAACTTATACCAACACATTTAACAAAGGAATCTAGCTTGGCCACAAACAAATGAAATGTGTATTAATTCTTGATGATGATTAATGTTTTTAAACCAATATATTATTTTTCAAGTCATTAAAAACTTTTACACTCTATCATCTTCAAACTTGAATTTGACTTTTATATTTAAGTTTATATAATATCTAGTAACGTTTCACCTCATTCCCAATATTACTTTTCATTAAATTTTTTATGAGAAAAAAGAAATATAGGATTCAAACATTTATAGTCAATTAGAAACAGAAAAAAAATATTTCTAGTTCTTTATCTGATGAAAGTTTAATGCATATCTGGACAGAAAATTAATAAAGGCGTTATCAATGCTCGATTAATTTAGATCTCATGCTAAAATACTAGAAATTTAATAGATTATGGGCATTAATTTTACTATCTAATTCCCATTAAAATTTTTTAAAAGTTACAAACAATGCAATTCAAAATGTGAAAAAAATAACTAGTAATATACAACATTTTAGATACAAGACTAAACTAGTATTCTGAAAGCTATTAATTCATTTTTAATATCTATCAATTAATCTCTTCAACTACTGATGCATTATGTTTTGTGATGCCCTTGCCTATAAAAAAATTTAATGAACAAATAACAGACATAATGAATGAATTAAAATTTTTGGATCATTTCAACACATTTGAAATTATTAAATATATTCATACCTGCCAACCTCTAAAGATAAAAATTCAGAAGATTTCTCCCCCAAATTCAGAAGATTTCTCCAAAATTCAGAAGAATGCGAAGAATTAATATCATGCTTTGATATTAAAAAAATAACAATTTATACAAATAGAAAAAAGAAAATTGTACTTACATTAGTAAATCCCAATTAAGTAGTAACTAAAAAATTTATTAGGAAACATAAAAGAAGAACTTAATGTTACACAAAAGAATTATTGCAATGAATTTAGAGTGCATTTTTTGGCTTTAGCCAAAAATCCTTTGGAAAATTTCCTGTCATAACAATTAGTTTCCTCATAACATTTAGCAATTAAAATGTTTTCTAGAGTTTTTGGTGACATTGAAGAACGAAACATAGTTTTGTTTTTCTTCACAACACTGAAGACTCTCTTGCACTCAGCATTACTGTGTGGAATTACGAGAATAACACATAAAACTCTTGCTAGTCTGTTGGAAATTCGGCTTTGTAGGCAGGCCGAAAATATTGAGAATACGGTTTTTTTGAACTCATTTCGTAACAACGATGTAAAAAAAAAAAAAAAAAAAAAAAACAGAATGCGACAATCCACGCTGGCTGAGTCCGAGCTGAGTAATTCCCTTGCTGCTGAAAAGAACATGAAAAAAATAATCTGGCGCCCGCAAAGAAAAGAGTGGAAGAAACAAGTTCAGAGCATTGGATTGGCTGGTTAACCGGCGAGCTGGGAGAAACCGCAGATTACTGGATTCGAAGTAGTCGGTAGCTGGAGGTAAAACACGATGCAATTGGCAAAAATCGCTGAATTGGCGAAAAATTCTAAAATTTCGACAAAAATCACTAAAAACACTTGAAAAAGGAAAAAAATCATAAAAAATGGATTACGATCGTAAAATCGTAAAGACAAACGCATTTTCGTAAAAATTACGAAAAATTCGTAAAAGTTGGCAGGTATGTATATTCCAAAAATTTACTTTTACAGAAGTTAAGTACTATATAATATTCTGAATGTCATAAATAAAGCATAACACAATAATATTCAATTAAGTATTTTAAATAAAAGAAACATCTCAATATAAGAGCTTTTAAACACTTTTAAGACACAATTAAAAACAATTCTTTTTTACAAAACTCATAAAAAGCTTAACTAATTGGAAATGCATGTTTAGAAATACTATTTTAAAACTTTTAAAAAATTACCCACTTAATCACATTCTGCTAATAATATACAAGATGCACCTAAAGTCACTAAACTTTCCAAAACTTTAAAAAATGGTTAAGGGGAGATGAAGAAGAAAAGTTGCTAACGCCCATGCAGCCAGCCCGTTCGCGGGATTCGAACCTCGGACCGAACTACCAGTGTTCAGCGTCTTTACCGCTCGGCCGCTCGTGGGCCTACGGTGTCAATACTGCTGAGAATGCAAGGTAGTAAATAGGGCATCTGACCACTCAATCACTGGGGACCACACACCCATAAAAGAGAAGCTGATAAAAACAGACAAACCGGAGGGCGTGGGACTATGCCTGTTAACCCATAAAAGAGAGTACTTCATGAAGGCTGCTAAATGAGCAGGTGCACCAACTGGCATAACAGTGACGATCATTATGAGAATTAATTATCTCAGATCCAGTATCATGTTTCAACATGGCATTTTCAGGTGATGCTACCTTGTTACAAAGCACATTTTCAAACTACTTGTATATGCCTCTTCAAAACAAAAAAGGGGGGAAGAATGGGCTCATTATAATGGATGTTAAGAAACATAATCACACACAGTGATTTGCGACAACTGTAATTAATGGCTCCTCTGTGTGGACTACTACGGATCATCAACAAGTTTTTAAATGCCCATATGGTGAAATTCTTCCACTTATATTACTTGGTTGCAGCTTATAAGGATATAGTCATGAAAGATTTGCAACTCCTATTAATGTGGTAGACTTGTGTTTTCTTTTGTAACATCTAACCACTCCAGTTGTTAATAATTCTATGTGTCACATGTTACAACGATATGTCACATGTTACAACGATATATATGTTTATACTATTGACAGCTTGCTAAAAAATATTATACTATAACAATATAACAAGCTAATAATAGTTTGGCATTGTGACCTCAATCAGCCAAACACCTAGTTTATTTTAAGTGCTGAAGAGCTTTTTAACATTGTCACAATCATTAGGCCTAGGTATGCCTTTATCTATTTCTGTGCATGGGACTATTACAATGCTGAAACATCAGATTCCCAATTATGTAAAACTATTTTACCATAATTATCTTATTAACCGAAATCATCTTAGTCTGTAAACATAAAGCAATATAAAAAAAATTAAATTTTAGGAATAAAATGCTTTATTTAAAAACTAATTTAATCTAAAACACTGCACCCTCCCCCCCCCAAATTTTTTTTTTTTTTTAATTTACTATATGAATTTTGGTACACACTGCATCCTCTTATGAGAACTGGTTCAGTTTTATATGAATTTATAAAAAAATATATTGACTATATACTTTTCAGACATTAACTCTTTGACTAAAAGAGTTATACTCTACAGAAGATTTTGTAGAAATACACAACCTATACACAGATAACTGAGAGTTTTCACACTAAAAATAGTAACTGTTATATTTTGAATTATTTATAGACATCCTGAATAATCAGGTTAGATAAAGAAAGATAAATATCTTCTGAAGTTCCAAGATATAAAAATTAATACAGGTGAAGAAAAAAGCAAAACACAGCACTGAAAATGGAGTTATTGTTCTAATCATCCTTGAAGGAAAATTTATAACAGATTCAAAAGACAAAATAAAATTGTAAATTCCCTCACTAAGCAACAACTAAAAACAGTGTTCATAAAATTTAATTTCTGAAATACTCTCTGATCAGTGGCTGAAAATTAGAATCACATATAATTCTCTCTATATTTCATTCCCAGCAATGGAACAAAGTGGATGCAAAGATTTCTATTGATTTTTTCATGAGTTACACTAATTTCCCTTAAAATATCTCCATGAAAATATATCTCCTTATAGGCAAATTGTATCTATTATAATCTAGGGTTTGAAACGAAGTCTATGAAATCTGATTATCTTGTTACAATGAAATATTTTAGTCGAATCTCCAAATTCGATGAAGACTACAATAAAAATTGAATAAAATACACAAGAAATATATAATAATAAAATAAAAAGGAGCTAACACACAGTATTATAAAAGAGGTAAAAATTAAACCTGACTACAGCAAATCCAATTTATAAATAATAAGCAAACGTTTTGGTTCCATCAAATATCTTATGCACTTATGTTATTTTATACGGCTATAGTAAACATATAAAATTTATCTTTTTTTTTGTAAAGTTTTAACTAAAGGATTACTAACCATTAAAATCATCAATGTTTATGCTATTAGGATAATGAAAAACACCTTCATGTTATTGTTCTTTTATCTTTACTTCCATCATCCTCTGTGTTTTAAACAAAGGCTATAAGAGAAGCCTGTAACACCCAATTCTTAGAAACCAGAAAACATAATAAGCATAACTTAGGAAATCATATCATGCCACCAAAATTTTTATAAATGTGCACTCTAGAGGCAGATGTGCATTTCAAGAGAAGGATTTAAACTATGATGTTTATGCTAAGTAATTCATTTTGTAAAATTATTTATGCCTAATGAAACTGAATAAGAATGAAAAACAAACTTAATAATTGTATATAAAATAACTGTACTTAATATTTAATACAATCTTTATTTAAAAATTAGAGATATTATTCACTTCTTAAAGTAGATGTAACTTTTTTTTTAGCAATTTATTAGTCAGTTTTGACACTTATTGTGAAATAATCTATTTTTCTAATTGAATTAGATATAGGAAATAAAAATCAAGTTCCTTGAAGTTTTTGCAGAGTCTGACTGCATAAACAAATATATAAAAAATATTTAAAATACAATTACAATAATATGTTTACCTTTCTTATGCTTCTTTTGTGGCTTGGAAACTTTAGCTGAACTCAGTGGTGGGCTGGTCTTAGATACACTGACTGATGGAGCACCAACTGGTGGGCTGACCTTGGATGAACTGACTGATGGACTACTACTATTTACAACAACTTTCATGAGTTTATTATTGCTATGAGAGTACTTGATATGGGACTCTGTGATAACTTTGGCTGTACTTGTTGATGGGCTGATCTTGGATGCACTTAATGGTGAGCTCACTTTAGATGAAGCAAATGATGGACTACCGGCATTCACAGTATTTTTGATAAGTTTACTATTGCCCTGTGAATACTTTACAGGAGCATCAGCAAGTTTCAGCTGCCGCTCTAAAATTTAAAAAGTCAATTAAATAACAAACATTTATTTATAGCTTTTAAATTAGTGCTTATAAATTAATAATACTTTAAACTATACCATAATATATAATGTAATCATCATCATGCAGAAAATTATACTAGCATAAAACATATCTTCTTATCAAGTTCATGAAATTTCTTGAATGAAATGCTACGATTTTTTTGCAATAATGACACAAAAATTTTGTAATTTTTTGTCAAATATTATTTAAATCATCTCTAATGAACCAAACTAACATACAAATTTTATTATGGCTCATACAAACTTCCTAAAACTAAATTTGAAGAGCTTATAAGATAAATTGAAATTCAGGTTTACTAAGCAATACATTTTTATGAGCATGTAACTTTCCACTATTTAATAATTACTTTGTTTTGAGTTCAATATGTTGACATTTCATATCTTATTAATTTAAAATACTAAAGTACATTTCTCGTTCAGTAAAATTTAATGTTATCCAGATTTCAGACACAGGAAGCCCAATTACCTGCCTTTCGGCCAGAGTAAAATTAAATGTATTGTTAATTTATTTAGGCATTTAAAAAAATATTTTGTTAATTTATTACACAGAAGTTTATGAATTCTTCTGTTACTCTACACATTTCTTTAATAATTACATATTTTAAAAGGTTCATGAAAATTTTAACCCTGAATATAATTTTAAAATGCAAAAATAAAATTTATTGTTAAGACATGAAAATTATGAAATGCAGATGAAATCATAAGATGAAATTTCGGAATTTTATATCAAAATTGTTCTGAAAACAAAGCTCTCTATTGCATTCTCTATTCTACTGAGCACAAAGCACTCTTAATCATTGAACTAATCTATGATTATGACTCATTTGACATATACTATGCATCTTCATGATTATGATTCATTTGACATACACGCTCAGAAAATGACTTAGGTGAGCAGCTCATTTGATACAGGTGTCAGAACATAGTTTGATCCTGTGTGTAATATTATGGTAAATTGACAGCAATTACGATTAGATTCAAAAGTGGTAATTCTAGAGTAATAGAATAACTCTAGATGCAGATAGATGCAGAGAAACACACTAAGTCAGAAAATTCCGACGCGTTAGGAAAGATGTTGAATTCCGGTCGTGGAATCGCTCAAGAAACCAAATGAGATGAGCTGTAGTGGTGCAATAGTTACATCAGGAGCAGGAATTTTCCAATAGCTCCTGGATTTCCAATCCTCCTCTGGATTGGTGGGAGGGGAAATGGTTGGGATAATTTCAGAGCCATACTTAATTTAGAATATCTAAAAATAATTATGCTGAAAAATATAAATAACGGGAAGGGGGAAATTAATAAAACAGTGAGCACTAGATAGATGAGCTGAAGTTAGCAGTGACATGCAAAAATATTACTCTTAGTGAAGGAGTACTGCTCCCAATCTTTTTCATTCACATTATCGTGGAAGTTATAATCTAGTTGTGAGATACATACATTATTCAGACTTTTAATATTATTGAAAAATTTCTTTGCAACATTTGCCATGAATTTGGCAGTTCTTTTAATTTTATATTCATCGAAAATTGATTGCGAAACTAAACATTCTACGGACAAAGAAGCAAAATACTGTTGTGTTAATAATTTGTATGCTTACTTTAAAAAATTCTGAAAGAATCTGTGATGCTTGCACGTAAAATTCTGATAAACAACAACAACAGTTTTAAATAAATGTTTCACTTTAAGGACACGAAAGTTTCAAATTATTTACATGCTTTTAAATGCATCAAAATCTATATTTTTCAATTTTTTTATGTGCATCTATTGTCTTGCAATTTTAAGTATGATATATGTTTTCTATTATTTTTTAGAAACTGAGATCTTATCGAAACATTACTTTAAACCTGACTGAAACATTACTTTCAACCGCCAGAAAAAAGTGACTAGGTTTTTCTAGGCATTTTGCAAGCAATTTTCAAGCAATAAAGAAAAGTTATCCCATCTGTTGAACCATGTAGCTTTAAAAAGCCCATGGAAAAAAAAAGCAATTGCACATTTACAATTATTAAAGAAATATTTCCTTTCCTTACAATCAGTAGATGAGCCTCAAGAGATCTCAGTATAGTAGTTGCTTCAACATTTATGACATACAGACCAGTATCTAAGTGATCTACAAGTGATATAGTAATTGCACAGCATGAATTTTGAAGGCGCAACTACATAGAAAGTGTATATTTGCACACTTAAATAAGTGAAAAAATTTCAGAAACGAATTGTTCTAGCAATACTTTGCTTAGATTATTCTCTCACATTTACTCATACATACAAGGCAAAGCATACACTACAGCTTCTTCTCATATTAGCTTCTAAAAACACATTGATAATGATATATATACTTGTTGCATATCAAATACTTCCTCAAAATCCTTGTTAGTTTGAATTAAGGTGTCTACGTGACATTTCATAGACAACAAATGTATGCTTAAAATATACTATACCAGGTATACTGGAAATCTATGGCCTAATAAACGAAATATTATTACGACAAAAATTTAACCCAGTTTAACTTGAATTCATATCATTAAGTGTATATCTTTTGGTTTGAGGAGGATAATTAATCTGTATAAGTGTTTATGGCTATGTAAAAAATATCAGATAAATTTTTGGTTATTTGTAATGAATTACTAGTTAGGCATACTATTTTTTTTGGGGGGGGGACATAAAGTTAAAAACAAATAATACATAAATATAATTTAGCAAACCACATGAAACATTTTATTTAAATTCTCATGAAAAAGGAGAATTTTTACACAAATATGTTAAACTTGGTACATAGAAGAAAAACCTCTACTGATCTTCTAGTTTTAAAATTTCTAGATCAAATACTACAAAACTTGCTTGTTTTAAATATAATTAATAATAATTTGTAATAATTTACATGTTTCATTAAAATCACAAAAAGGAGTAAATGCTAACTATAATAGCCTGCATAAACAAACTTGTTTACTTATGCAGGTTCTAAAATACTTTATTACTTTATTTTAGTTGGAAAGGAAAAATCGATTGTGTGATTAAGAAAATTTTACTTGGAATAGAAATGTGCTTTCTGTTTCCCCCTCAATACTAAAAATATTTTGTTTATTTAGTTACTTAAAACTCTTTGTTCAAATAAAACACAATAAATTTAAGAGAAAATTCTTTCACTTGTATTACAGTAAATATACACTCTGTCAAATATATATATATATATATGCCCAGAAGAAATCGAGCCACAATCACCAAACTCGGCAGCAATGTAGTCTGGTAAGAGACATGCAAATGATTTAAGTTTCAAAGTCAACGAGACAAGGGTAAGCGCGCTATGAGCATATGAGATGCGCAGCTGGGAGAGTTTAAAAGCATGCTTGCTCGTACTGTAGGGCTATTCAAACAAATCGGTTGACTTGGATGGATGGTACTGTGATCTGTGTTGGCAGCAATGGATCACAGAAGGGATAGTCTACCTTTGTGGAGGATCAGGGCATCCCAGGAACACAAATGAACATGAAGATTGCACAATCAATAGTTTAGCCAATTCTACATCAACAATGTCAGTAGCATTGATTCGATGCCAGATGCCATTTACCATCTTCCAGGCATCTGGTGGTGAAAAGGGAAAGCATTCAGAGACGAATGGCCAATGCTAGTATATGCTGCTGACGTCCATCAAGACGCCTACAACTAACCCCACATCATAGTCAGTGTCGATAAGATTTTTGGCAAACTCGGGCAAGCTGGAGTGTGACTGATTGGAGGCGTGCGATCTTCAGCGATGAATTCCGATTCAGTTTCAATGCTGATGACTAACGTGCATGCGTGTGGAGGTGGCTAAGCCAGCGTTCGGATCCAGCATTTGTTGTCGAGCAGTATAGGGTGATTGCACGAGGTATGACAAAGTGGGGAGCGATTTGTTGGGACACACGATCACCTCTATTCGTTCTTCAAGTCACTATGTCTCGCAGTTATGTGGACCATTTTAATGCTGGTTGTACTGCATATGCTATCAAGTCGCCCAGGTGCTATTGATCAGCAAGACAACATTCGTCTACACACTGCTCCATTCTCGCAACAACGTCTTCAAGAATATGATGTACTCCCGTGGCCTGCTAGATCACCAGACATATTGCCAATAGAGCATATTTGGGACATGCTTGGATGGCAACTGTAGCCACCCCAAAATATTGGTGTATTAACTGCACAGCTGCAAAGATTATAACATGTTCTTCTGCAGGGGTCACAGGTGATGACCTATTGATTCAATGCCATACCATGTTTCGGCTTGTATAGCTGTCAGAGGTGGCTATACTGCTTACTGATTTGTAACTTTTTTCATGCCTTAACTTCTTAATAAAATGATCTTTTGTTCTGAATTTGCAATAATCTGTTTATCTCCTCATACACTACATACATGTTAAATTTCTTAATAGTACTTAGTTTCCTTCTAGGTGCATATATATATATTGTGACAGAGCATATATTTGGCCTACAGACAAGCAACATCCCAATTATCAGGGCATTTTGAATAAGTATGAATCGACACCACAGCATTTTAAACAAAAGTTCTATATTTAACAGTATAATTACTTATTTTTATTATCTAACAAATTTATTTAAGATGAAAACTACAAACCTGGTTGACTCTTAGCTTTAGATGCAGCAATAGATGCAATTATTCCTTTTAACTTTTTTTCTTTCCCCTTGTTTGCTCTCTGTAAAACATTAAGATATGCATAAGATAAAGTATAATTCCAATAATTATCAAAACACAAGCATATCTTTTTTAGATTCATTAACTTTTTAAATTGTTGAAACCACATCAATGCATTCTACAAAGTGCCCATCTGCCATGCTGAACACGTATATTCACTGGTTCTGCATAGCACAGAATAAAAAATAAACTTTTTATTGAAAATATTAATTTAGAATACTGAGATTTCATAGGCAAGTAGACCAACATCTTAGAAACTGAACACATATTGTATACTGCTTCTTATCTTTCTAAGATAGCACTTTTATTGCCTAATAAAAATGAGCTCTTTTGTATTATAAATGCAGAAATTATGAGATGATAGAAATTCAGAAGCATTTTTTAAAGAATTTAAAAACACTGCATGCTGCAACATTTAAAATAAAACCCCTGGCATTATGTTTTTTTAAAGGAATTTAAAGAAGCATTTAAAATATTAGAGTAACTTTTTATGAATGAAAAACACAGATATAGGACCAGTCAAAATGTTTAATAATAAGTATCTTATGAAATCATTCAATTTTAAATTCTTGATATTTATAATGAAATGAGCAATTCAGATAACATATCTTAGTCTTTTTTACTTAGTCTACAATTTTATACAGATTCAATTAACTATTAATTACTTCTGTTTTTGTATTTAAAAAAACTAATACGACAAACTATAAAATTTGTTCCTATCAAAAAGATTACTGAATTCTTATTATTTACTTTTAAACAAATTTAATCTTTAAATACTTCAATCTACATTTTAATTCAACTTATTTTATATTTTATCAGAGAAAAACAAATTATGCATGAAAAATCTGCAGTTTAAATAAACATATTTCTCTCCTCTTAAAATAACAAAACTAGATAAAATGAGTTATATTTTGTTTGTTAAGCCGCTACTTCTCCACAATTTAATGTGTATATATGTGTGTGTGTAAAATAAAAAAAAAAAACATGTAAATCAAAATATTAATTTAAATTAGCAACAGCCCCATAATTCTTTATTTTAATTTGTGTACCTCCGCTTTCTGTTCTAAAAGAAGAAATTGTTTATAATAACTGTTTCCGAACTGTGTCTTTTCAAAATTAATCTATTTCATGCTTTCTTGTTTAATCCTGCAAATGCAGACAGCTCTTAGCCAATCATAGATCAAGATAGCTTTTGATTATTTTATGTTTTTCCTGAAAATGAACCTACTCCTTCCCCTCTCACTTTACCTTTGCTCTTGCTAAGACACATGGCTCTCTGAGATGTAAATTTCAAAGAATGCTATGAAGATTGCAGAAATATAAGTGTGCAAATATTGATTGGGTGTCATGAATATTGGGTGCATATAACTGCATATGTTGCTCCATGATAATATGGAAACCTGATTATACTTCTCAAGGTTTGCTTTATCGGGAAATAAAATTATGTCTTGTTGTCAGATACATCTGTCTAAAAAAGCAGAAAAAGCTTCGCACAATTGTTGGAACTATCGCCCCAATTCTCAAGATAACTACAGATTATATTACATATATATACATACACATGTATTTTAAACTGAAAGTAACTCACCAAATATACACTCCTCCAGGTTTCATGCTTCTGTGGTACTTCATCTTTATAATACTTCTGACAAAATTTTTTCCAAAGCTCATTTGTATGATCCATAAGGTACTGGATAAAATTTAATAAAAAATTATATGAAGCAACTATTTTACTTCCCAAATACCAAACAATTCATGAATATTACATTACTACCATACTAAGGGAAAAAAGGGTGGAATCTAATTTATAAAATTTGGTCTTAAATATTACAGAACAGCCGAAAATCACATAAATATTACAGAACAGCCACAAATAACATCTTTGAAGTGTGAGATGTACATTAAAAAAATTCATATAGATTTTAAATAATCAGAATTATTTATTTGTACATATTATGAACTCTATTAAAAAGATATTACAATGCATAGAAGGATAGTAGGAGTGATTTTTACATTCTTACATGCAATTAAGACAATAAAATCAACTGCCAGATTTTGAAAATATATTGTAGAGTCATTTGGTATTTTTTTAAAGCGAGAGAGATAAAAAATGAGCAATTCCCTAACCAGGACTCGAACCACGGACCTCTCGAATACGCATCGAGCGTGCTGACCACTACACCACAAAGGCATGCTAAGAAGGCAGGAGAAATATTTTATATACTCCCCCTTTTAAAGGGCAACTGGAGATTAGGGGCCCCAATCGCCAAACCCCAGTGGTGGAGAATCATCATCAACCACCCTTTTTTTTTAATTCTCTATTCTTCATCATTGTAGGTTTATTAGGTATTTTTGAAGCAGGAGAAGAGCCAAATGAGCAATGCCATCGCCAGGACTCAAACCACAGGCCTCTCGAATATGCATCGAGCGTGCTGACCACTATACCATGAAGGCAGGAGAATGCAACAAAAATTTTGAAAAATTCTTTTATACAAATAACCACAATTCTTTCTGTGAGTATCTTTTTATACAAAGGTAGTTTTATACAAAGGTAGTCATCCCTTGGATTTAAATTTCATTTGCTCATTTAAAAAAGAAAGAAAAAAGGCACTTGAACTACGACTATTTTAACAGAGCTCACATTTATCTTATATAAACACATATCAAATTCTAATTAAAAAACACAGATAATTGTGCATAAAAAGAAAACATTAAAAAAATTACAGAACATCACAGAAATTACATAAAATAACAAATAAATTTAATTATATTGCACAGTTTCTGCCAGAAGCTGCCACACATTATTCCCCCCCCTTTTTTTTCACATTTAAGAAATTCTAATACTGAGCAGTTTTTCAAAAGACGTTTTCAACTAAAGGTTTAAGATTAAATCCTTTTAGAGGTTTTCCATTTGAGAAGACTGTTGTTAAATATAAAATATATTGTATAGTAAAAAAAGATATCTTGTGAAAACTCTGCTCACCATACCTTAAGTTCATTCATCTGTAATGCTATTAACCAATAACTTCAAACGTAAACTGACTAAAATCATACAAAACCAAAGATTCTTATTCTCAAAAGCAGAAAGACTAAGTCAAAAAATGATCATGATATGCAAAGCTTGTGTTTTTCTTGGAATAAACAAACAAGTAAACAGAAAAAGGGACATAAATTAGAGACAAATTTGACATAGTCCTCGAAAGCTTACTAATGGTTATAGTCTGGTGTTCAAAAAGTTTAAGCAAAATCAATACATGAAATTTACAATACTTGAATTTCAGTGTCACTGACTGTTAGCTTTATAAAAGAAATGCATGAAATGACATCATCCAGGATAGGCTTTTCCAGAATAGATTACTTTGCATGCAAATAGAGTTTTTTTTTTTTTTTACCATTTGATGTCATGCTACACTTTTATAAAAAAAAAAAAAAAAAAAAAAATTTTTAAAAAAAAAAAAAAAAAAAAAAAAACTTGGGTTTTTGCCGCTGTTTAAGACAAGCACCTAAAATGGGTTTGACATCAAATAGTACACAAAAACAACACCAACATCTCTGAAGCCAAAAAAAAGGGTAAAGCCAGCAAATTAAAAGTGAAGGTCATGTTGATTCTCCTCTTATTTAACTTCAACATCATTGATCAGGAATGTGTGCTCACACTCCAATATCTATCCTGCAATATACTAAATGCACAAGTGTTCAGCTAGGTAGTTGGAAGAAAATCACCATAGACATAGAAGACCCGATGACTTCTACACTACCTATTGTTCCCAATAACAGTCATGTCAGCTATTTTTATCATAGAGACAAATCCCTATACTGTTAAAACCACATAATTTGGCAAATTTCTCATCCTCTGGTTTCCAACTGTTTTCTCTGATCAAGATGGTTCACACGTTTTCAAACATTTCAAGCTATCTATATTGACATGGGAGCTATTATGTTACAAGTACAAAAAGATATATTATTTGGATGCTTCAAGGAGGGCAGGATAGGCTGCAGCAAGTGAGTTTGCTCTGATGGTTATTACTTTAAATGTGACTAATAATTTAATAATAATTTTTACATTTCAAATGTAGAAGCATTTTTTTCATATTTTTAATTAAGATATATATATATACAACTACTGTAGTAAGTTAACTTTCTTATTAGTTTAAGGCAGTTATAAAAAAGTGGGTTAAATAATGAAAAAGTAATTTCAACAAGAAACAGCAACCATAGAATTTTTTTTAAACAAACCTTATTGTGATTTTCTAGATTTATGAGTTGACTAGGTGTACAGCATTCAAGCACTGGCTGAATTACATTATAAGGCACTTTCCTGAGATATTTAATACCTAAAATTAAAAAAAAAAAAAAAAATTTTTTTTTAAAGATGACATATACATATCAAATGCAATAATAACTTCTGAAATTATATTTTTATTTACATAAGAAGTTAAATTATCTAAATCTGTTAAATTAACGTCAAACTTAAAAAAATTAGCATTTAGATTACTGTGTGTGGCATTTAGAGCATCTTGTTTACAGAAGTAAAATTTATTAAAAAAAATTGGTTAAAAACTTACCCGAGTTTTACCTCAATATATTAAAGCGACAAGTTTCACCTTAAATATTATATTAAAGAATTTTTTTAATGTTAAATGACAGGTGATCCGGTTATGTGGTGCAGGCACCAGGAAAGAGTCAAATCCTACATGTATCAATGTGGATAGCTGGCAGCAAATTATGGTTAGTATGAAGATATTGGTGACTCTAGAGTAAAAGATTACTCAAAATGCTGAGAAAAATATGAAGTCAAATCAGTGAATTGATCTGAGTTCAGTGAATTGATCTGAGTTAGTTAAAAATGGTGAACTCCAGTTGTAGAACCACTCAGAAAATCAGGTGGGAGGTGCTGTGGTGGTGTCTCAGTGATGTCAGAAGCAGGAGTGTCCCATTGGCTATGTAAAGGGAGCTAATCAAAATAATACTTCGGCTTAATGGGTAGCATTAATGAGATGGATTACTTTTTTTAGAAACATGTAACTCTCATTAGAAAAGAAAACTAAAATGCCAATTTAAATTAGAAGTTATCTTAACTATTAATTAATATCACCAGAATATATAAATTACAGGCCAGCTTGATATTTGTTTTAAAATAAAACTTATGTATTTTGAGGAAAATGGTCACAGAACTCGTTCCTCCCCACTTCCAAAGAGAGAGAGGAAAAAAAAATTCAACTAATATTTTTCCCCCTGGAAAAGAGAGATCCTATGTCTATCTCCATCAAAAATGGAAAAACTTTTGCTTAAGAAATGATTTTGTACTTGTTATTAAAATAAGCAACAGTAATTCATTCTAAAATCTCAAAGATATAGCACATCAACATAGTGGAAATGCATATTAGTTGCAAGTGAGGCTGTATTTCAATGGCACTCTCTAGAATTCACCATTAGTTACTGCAGTACTTTCAAATATGAATACAACCATTAAGGAGCCACAAATAAAAGTATGATTCCTGTAGCATAATGTTTAAAAGCTATATATCTTTTCATATGCACTAGTGCAACTACAGATATCTGAGGTGTGCAACTAAAGGTAGCTGATGTAGTACATGCCCTGCAGAAATTATCCAATACAACCAATTGCATATGCACAGATTGGCTCCTATATAACACAATTTAATTATTTAGTTAGGGAGTATGACATTATTACAGGATCCTTAAAAGTGACCTGCACAAGATATGTTTTCTCGTAAATGATGAAGCCATTATTAACCTTTGTGTCGGTAAGTTAATCGCTTTTCAAGCTACTCCATATTTACATCACTATCTAGCATAAATGCCAATTTTCTAGAAATAATCCACAGTTTCCATATGGCATAATTTTTCAGCATTAAAGTCTGCACAACAATGAATAGCAAATATAATTTTGCCATTTAACAATACGTGCTTATGCATCCTTCCCTTTCAACAGAATATTTTAGAGCCAGCAGTGCATTTTAATTAATAATAAAATAAGATCTAACAAGAGAAAGAACACATTTTCCTCTCGCTAGAAAATTTTAGAGCCAGCAGTGCATTTTAATTAATAATAAAATAAGATCTAACGAGAGAAAGGACACATTTTCCTCTCGCTTCTTTTGTAAACAGAGGAACGCTTTTACATTTCGAAACATAATATTAAATATTTTATTTAACATCTAAAATGCAAAAGAATAATTTTATAAGAAACAAATTATTTTTCCTTTAACACATATTACTGCTATATTTAGTTAATATATTTTATGCAAAACTTTAACAAAAAATACAATTTAGTATTAAAAAATTATTATATCAAGTTACTATGTAAAAAAACCTGCACTAATTTAAGAATTAAATAAAAAGTAATTAAACAGTGTTAAAAAATTACAAGTAAATATACCCAAAATTTTACAATGGTTAAAATTTCTGATTTATACGGAAGTTTTGATTTTTTTCAGCAATTATTAAATAAAATATAAAGAGGACTTACTATCTATGTTTTTCTTTAACACATGAATGCAGTATTCTTTCAGGCTTAATACAGCTGTAAAAGAACGCCAAATCACTCATGAGTAAGTTTTGCATATCTAAAATACATTTATGCTTAAGAAAATGTAAGAACATTGAATTTTTAGATGACATTATAAAAATGCATGTTTAATACTTTTCTTTTTTGATACCAAAAGATGACATATTATTTTCATAAGGTATACGATTATACTACAATTTACACAGCTTTCCTTCTTTTAGACTACACATTATTTTACTATAATTTATGGTTCAATGGAACATGAACAGATTCTTTAAAAAATAAGCCAAGCCATAGTTTTAATTTATCTCTTTATAGACAAAAAATACCAATTATATATTTTTGATAATGAGAATAATCAGTACATTATGCAGAATCTACAAATAACTTAAGCCTTGAAGCATTATTTTTTATCAATAAATAATAAATGCTCATTATTGAGATTACTATAATGCTCATTATTGAGATTTTTTAATTTATGTTCAAAATAAGAACCCAGAACACTTTTAATTATTTCAATGTACTTTGGAAAGTGTAATTTTAAACTTTTGGCAGATCTACTAACTTTGAAAATGCCCTGATACATCGCTTGCAAGGTGATTAGTATAACGGAAAAATAAAAAGAATAAAATTAACATTGTCCCATACTGAAGCTTCTTTTGTATTTTTATGTTTTTAAAAGTTTGAACAATTTTTTATACTTTTAAGTAATCAAATGCTTTTTTTATTCTGAATATTTTGGGATCAAAGTACATTTACTAATTTTATACCAATATTTGCAGTACATTCCGCAAGCCAAGATTCAAATTTTGCATAAGATAATCATTATCTTCCGAATTTTTCCGAGTGTTCTAAGTGTTTATATTTCAATTTAATGACATTAAATTTATTCAGCTTTACAAGACTGCAGAGTAATTAACAAAAATACATTTAAAATGAAAGCAGGAGTATCCAAAGAAAAACACTCTCTAAAGTGATTTAAGAAGATATTATTTTGAAAATTAAAAATGTTTATTTACATTGCTTTACTGCAAAATTTTATAAAAATAAAAACTTTCCCATAAATATATTTACCATTTCAATAAATAAAAAGAATGACAATGTATGCAAATAATGCTAACAAATTAAGGAAACTAAAGTATAAAGATATACACTAAATTTTCTTTAAGAAATAAGTTATTTAGAATTATCTTCCAAAACAAACTTTCTGCAAGTTAAAATCTCCAACAGTGATATGCATACAAGACACAATTTTTTTATTAATTTTATGAATTTTACACTAAGATGAAAATTTACATTGCACTATTTGCATTTAATAAAAAAATTAATTACCTGGTAAGCTCTTCTTCCCAGAGTATACAGATGTTCTCTCCTTCTTATGAGATAAAAATACTGCAGTTTCATCATCAGGTAATTCTGGGTAACATAAATAATATTAAAAATAGCAGCAAATATATGAAGGCATCGTATTAAAAATATAAAAGTATAATTAGTAAAAAACACACTGAAATCATATAACCGAAAAAAAATACCAAACAAAAGTTTACACATTCTGTTTAATATCATTATAATAAAACTTTAGGTGAACATGGCAAATGAAATTTTAGACACTGACATAGAAGAATTTGAAGAAAACATATATGATGCATGAAAACACTTCTAAAAAAATACAAATAATAAATTTTTTAAATTAACCTTTTTACCTCCCGAGACTTTTCAACTTTTAAATATATATTATGTATAGTTTTCCATTTTCGTACTTAATTTTTTAATGTCACGTTAATGTAGGTTCATACACCTGCCTGCACAGAGTGGTTCCCAGACACTCTATGCATAGTTGTGAGAATAGATATGCTATACAATCATTATATACACTAGTGATCAATAATAACTCTATTAATATCTATAATTACTTTGATACTTACGGATTATAATGCTGACCACGAAATTTGGCTACCAACAAACCATGAAAGTTGGCAGAGATCTTACCAAAGTTGCACCAATCACTCCTGCAGAATCTGATGGGGCTGACACCTTTTTATTTAACAAACAATCAGTATTCAACCAGCTCCATTTCTATGCTCTTTGAAGGGCTTTCGTTGATTTCTACTCTTTTGTTAGATCATTAGATTTTAGCAGAAGTTTTATTTAGAACACTATGCATATAAACATTCCTCAGGTAGTTGTTCCTGTTAGGAAATTTGTTAGGATTCCCTCAGGCAGGTTCCTGTTAGGAAATTCTTCCCTGAGGGTGTGCAGTGC
>KK112225.1:125161-152782 GCA_000611955.2 Stegodyphus mimosarum | reverse complement strand
ATAATCCAACAGTACAAGCCAACAAAGGTGTGAAGACTGTATGTTCTCCCAACATGCCTATCCAAAGTGTGCGTCATCCTGATTATTTTCGTGGCTAGTAACTGATTTCTCTCCAGCACGGTGAAGCATGGAATCGTGATGTGGAAAATAGCTGTTAAAGACTGGAATAGGAATCTCGTAGAATGTCCTGGACAGCATTTATATGAAGTATCAAATGGAATGGTTGCAGTCAAATACCTGCTGACCTAAATGAATACACTAATAGACTCTACTAACCTAACACAGCAAATTATACCCTCAACTTAATAACCTGTCATCCATCTTCATCATATGTTTCTCTTCACATGTCATAGGTTGACATATCCTTTTCATATGTCTTGTAAAGCTCAAGGAAAGCACCCAGTTTATGTTTACCCAGTTAGTACCAGTTTATATTTAACCTACAGCAAATATACTCCTTTGGTACACAATCATGTTTTCTATTATGTATTACTCTCGGCACCACCCAAAAAAATTAAATCAACAGTTCCAATCTATCTGGTTGTGATGAAAGTTTCCCGACGAAAAAAGTTCTTAATAAAGTTAGGAAAAACACATGAAAGCAGTACCTTTGGTGCGGGTAGTAATCACCATCCAAATCTATAATTTTCTGCCAATGTTTTAGTAGTTTATCAAAGCCTTCTGCCCAGAAACTTGGTGGTTGCGAGTCCAAAAACAAATCAACCTTATTTTTGATGTCCTGTGCATAATGTAAGATGGCACCAACAATATGTAGCTGCAGGAGTGAAAAAAGGTAGAAGTCTGAAGGAGCGATGTCGGGGCTATATGGTGGGCATACCTGCCAACCTCTAAAGATAAAAATTCAGAAGACTTCTCCCCCGAATTCAGAAGATTTCTCCAAAATTCAGAAGAACACGAAGAATTAATATCATGCTTTGATATTAAAAAAATAACAATTTATACAAATAGAAAAAAGAAAATTGTACTTACATTAGTAAATCTCAATTAAGTAGTAACTAAAAAATTTATTAGGAAACATAAAACAAGAACTTAATGTTACACAAAAAAATTATTGCAATGAATTTAGAGTGCATTTTTTGGCTTTAGCCAAAAATTCTTTGGAAAATTTCCTGTCATAACAATTAGTTTCCTCATAACATTTAGCAATTAAAATGTTTTCTAGAGTTTTTGGTGAAATTGAAGAACGAAACATAGTTTTGTTTTTCTTCACAACACTGAAGACTCTCTCGCACTCAGCATTACTGTGTGGAATTACGAGAATAGCACATAAAACTCTTGCTAGTCTATCATATTTTGGTGTTCCATCAGCTCTTTTTATTCTTTTTAAGGTACCAACGAGGACATCAAGTCTATCTTCTCCAGAACTGGCAAAGTCTTCAAACTGTGCAGCAGAAAATTGGTTCTGTAGTTCATCTAAAGCATCATTATGGCATTCATTTTCTTTAATTGTTAACAAAAATGGAAATTTATCAATAAAAAAACGAATCTTTTCAAAAGATGAATTTTCAATTTGTTTCAAATTTGCCACTTCAGCATTTAAAAGAACTTCATTTTGCAAAGGAAACTTCCTTACAATGTAATCACAGGCTGAGGAAAAGTACTTTCTAACACATTGAAAAAATTCTTTTTTCTCATGATCTTTCAAAGAATTTACAAGTTCCCTGGTTTGATTTCCAATTATAAGATCATTGTCATCCTTTTGATTTGCCAAACTATTATAGGCAACACGAATCAACACACTGTTTTTCACAACGGACGGTTTTACAAACTTAGTATAAAGTTCTTTCAAAAGATCATTAAGAATTTGGATAAGCAGGGGAGATTTTGGCGAAGCTGATTGTAGAAGGGTATTTACACTTTCAAAAATCTTAATGGTACTTAACACAAAACTACAATATGCTTTGTTCAAATCCGAAGAAAGAAGATAGAAAATCCTTTCCTCCCGGCTAATAGAAGACTGTTTCTTCTTCCCTTCAACTTCTTTAACAAAGTTGACCTTTGAGGAGTCTTCTAAGCATTTTCTTTTTAAAGGGTTTGATTCTGTGTGTTGGCTTTTCCCTTTTAAAGCATTTTGATTAGAAGCAAAGTTGGTTTTCGGAATCTTATATGCCGACAAATTTGATGGGATCTGTGGTTTCGTTTTGGTCTCTTCGTGGAAATATTTTAGCAATGCATCCCACTGTTCAATAAACCTTCCTAGCGCTCTGCCTAAGGATAACCATCTCGTGCATACATGTTTCAGAATTTTTCTCGTTTCACCAGAGCACAGTTCTTGGAAATTCTTTAGGTTTTCTTTCCTTTTTACACTTTTTTCCAGATAGAAAAACACATCAATCAGAAGCTGGTCAATATTTAATGGTAAAGCAGCTGCAGCTTTTTCTGCTGCCAAATTAATTAAGTGGCATGGGCATCCAATAACAATTAATTCATTTTGTTCTTTTTTGAGGAAAGAGGCTACACCCTTTTTGTCACCCACCATGACATGAGCATTATCTGCACCAAATGAAATGCAGTTTGATATTGGGATGTTAAGTTGTTTCAACTCATTAATTACCAAGGAGGCAATATTTTCCCCCGTAGCGTCTCCATTTAACAATGGAAGACGCAAAAGATGAGTTTTCATTTCATTAGAAACATCACAGAAATATGTGACAACGATGGGGTAAAGCTTCCAATCGCTGTCGTTGCTGCCATCGATTGACACCGAAAATGCTGAATTCTGGAGTGCAGCTATCGTTTTACTTTGTGCATCGCAAGCAATTTCGTTCACAATAGAAGATGTTTTCGTGCGAGCACAAGCATATTTCTGAGCAATCTTGGAGTCGGGAAACATCCGTCTGAAAAGTTGACCGGCGTGATCGGCAGCGCTTAGCGGCACGTTGTGTTCGATGAGGAATGCAGTAAACAAACACTCTGCCAAAATGACATCGGCATCCGAATTCGTAGCCGAATTTGAAAAAAAATCATCCACTTTCTTTGACGTTGTCGAAGCCGAAGCATTAACTTCATGCTTTTTAGACTTAACATGCTTCACAATGTCGCTTCTTCCACCGTGACTTATTATGAAGTCACACACGCACACGTTGCAAAATGCATAGTTATTTCCTTTGAAGGATTCTTTAATTGTTGGAAATTCGGCTTTGTAGGCACGCCGAAAATATTGAGAATACGTTTTTTTTAACTCATTTCGTAAGAAAATTCGTAGCGCGTGCAAACAAACAAACAAACAAAAAAAAAACAGAATGCGACAATCCACGCTCGCTGAGTAATTCCCTTGCTGCTGAAGCGAACGCGAAAAAAATAATCTGGCGCCCACAAAGAAAAGAGTGGGAGAAACAAGTTCAGAGCATTGGATTGGCTGGTTAAGCGGCGAGTTGGGAGAAACCGCAGGCTACTGGATTCGAAGTAGTCGGTAGGTGGCGGTAAAACACGATGCAATTGGCGAAAAATTCTAAAATTTCGACAAAAATCACTAAAAACACTTGAAAAAGTTAAAAAATCGTAAAAAATGGATTACGATCGTAAAATCGTAAAGACAAACGCATTTTCGTAAAAATTACGAAAAATTCGTAAAAGTTGGCAGGTATGATGGTGGGTGTAACAAAAGATCCCATTTGAGTTTGTACGGAGTCCAGTCGGTGAATGCAAACACATGTGGTCTAGCATTATGTTGATGGAAAATTGCCTTTTTGCGTTGGAACTCAGTTCAATATTTTTTCTTATAGCAGTGTCAACACGGACTAGCATCTCGCTGTATACCTTACTGTCGAGAGTTTTACCTTTTTCCAGACACTCTTTGTGGATAACACCATGGCAATCTCACGAGCTACAAAGCACAATCTTTTTGTTAGACAAAATTGTGCTTTGTGACGCTGCTGATGGACTCAAGGGGCACAGACCAACTCCCTTTTGGGCCTGTGTTGTTGAAGTAAATCCACTTTTCATTCCTTGCATTGATATTCAAGCATATTAGTTCAGGCTAAAACACATCTGTCCTTATCTGCTTGAGTCAGCTGATGCGACACTCAGCGATTGAACTAGTACATCAGTTTATGCATAGCGAAACTAATGGACATGACATTGACGTCTAACTCCTTAGCTCTCAAAAGGTTGCATACTGATCTTCTTCAACAAATTATCACAGGCGGGCCTCATCAACATCAACAGACTCGCCAAAGTGCTCTGCTTCTTGAATGTCACAAGTCTTTGTTTTTTAACTTTCAGTACTAAACCTTCACAGTGTTATATGATACAACATTAATACCTAAAGCTGTACACATGATATGGTGGCATTCTGTAGCTGACTTTTTGCAACAGAACTGGAAGTAAATGATGGTTCTAATATGGTAGCGTGACAGTTCCATTTCGGACACCTTATACTTAATGACAATATTTTTTTTTTCCCCCCAATTTCACAAAACAGTGTTCTAAACCAAGTCCCTTTTTTTCAAATGGCAAAAATCATTCATTGGCGAGAATCAGACTGCAAGCTAAACCTGAACTCGTCAGAAAACATCACACAAGTCCACTGTTGCGGTGTCCACAATGCATGCTCTATACTCCAGGCTAACTGCAGGCGGCAGTGAGTTGCAGTAAGTGGAACGCATCTGACAGGTCTACGAGCATATAGACCACCAATCTGCCCTAAACGTCTGTACATGGTCAGCCTTAAAATTGGCGTACCAGTGGCTGAAGAGAGCTGACGAGACAGGTCTGAGGCTGTGCTCCACCTGTTTCTTATGGCAGTAACTTCCAAATACCGGTCCTCATTCGGCGCTGTAACTCTGGGGCGACCTGTGCTGTAACGTCTACTTACATTACCATCATCTTGGAATCGTTGCGAAAGCCTGGAGATGACACTCTGGGCAACTCCAAGTTCGTCTCATACTTCCAGTTGGGTAAACCCACATTCCAGTTGGCCGATAATTCTACCACGTAAAAAATCATCCAAATGCGTCCTTTGTATCATAACTATTCGGTTATTGCACTGAAATGTTTATAAAGCGCCTGCGAACAATTTTACTTCTTTGCCTCTATTCCTTATATATCACTCTCGTCATTGTGACGTACCATCGATGTCATCTGGTTACTTCCTGAAATTTGCATATGATTCTTAAAGATGTGTGTAGTGATTTTACAGGTGATATATTTATTTTAGAGTTCGATTTCCGTGCAACTCTGAATTATCTTTAATTTATGGACATGAGTGTATATAACATCACATACTTCAAAAGTAATCCATTGCTTGCTCTTCTGTACAAAGCAGGTCCCAAATTTTAATCAGTTCTCCCCAACAAAATTCAAGAAAAAAAAACAATAACCATTAATTTATATCCTTGTTCACAAAAACAATGTGCGAAAGGAAGACCAAGAATCAAGTCTTGGTTACATTAGCAACAGTTTCACGGTCAATGGGATAATACGGAAGTAACATCACTTCTATTGGTTACAGCTTAAAATTTATTCTTCCAGTAAATCCTGTATGAATCAAAATAGTACATTTTAATGAACACAATAATAATTTAGTTTGGCTAAAATAAGAAAAAGAGTTCCTACCTCTTTTTTTTGCACTTTTACCATTTTCATTTGGAGTTTCACTTAGTGCTGTTTCTCCACTAGATGAAACTTCCACTTGATGCAGCCTCCACTTCATGCCGTTCTATAGATTATGAATCATTAATTATAATAATTTACAAATTAAAAGATTTTTCATACATAAAAATATATATATTTTGCATGTTAGATTGATCACAATTATTTAAAAATTACTTGCATAAATATACTACGTAGGCAGATAGCACTGGACACTCTTTAATACACATACCACATTCTTCAACATGATTAACATCCTCTTTCTTCGGTCAATGACCTGCCCCCCCCCCAACCATTCCAAGGCTCCTTAGCTGTACGCCTGGTTACAACTACTCTTATCTTTGCCTGAAGACCGGTTCATTCGAATCACGCTTCACTCCATCAGCTGTTTCGCCGCTATAGCAACCATTCTCACTAGTCGCATGCCGGGTTGCTTTCTCCTCTCTTTCTAAGCTACCTGTGTTAGCGTCTCAATGGGGGACTAATCTCCTCTCTATTGTGGGCATAACAGGTACTTAACTCCTTCGTTCCACAATGGGGACTTCTTATCAATCTTCTTGACTTTAGCCCAGCGGCTTTTCCTTTCACAGTTAGCGATTGCTTTCTCTTAACCAGTTCAATTTCTATTAATGATGATGTGGAGATAATTGCAATTAATTGCAAAGGTACTCCGTAAACAAACGCCTTGGTCCAAAACTGAAACATGCATACTTATACAAATGTTATGACATCAGATTGAATGAAAAAAGAATTGCTTCTACACTACACAACATTTACAGCCAACAAATTCAGCCATGCACTCAAAGGAATTTCTGAGAAACTGAAAAATGCCTCAATATGAGAAATAATACAAAGCTTTTATGGATCACGGAAGCACCAAACCCTCGTATCAAGTAGTCAGATCCAAAAAAAAAAAAAAAACTGACACACTATGACTGACATATTCTAACATCTCCATAATCCATGAACCTTATGCCTATGATTACCCAACAGTTCTATTTGACCAATTCTACAAATGATTTCTGTCTGAGGTCAAAAAAAGAGTTGGTGATAGAATCTTTTCACCACACCAATGATTGCATACAGTTAGGTACGGTTGCTATTCAAAAACCATTAACTGCATTTTCTAATGACAGAATTCGTTTGAAACAGGGAAGGGGGACATTTATTGCCATGTTGATCAATGAAAAGAAAAACAAAAAAGAAAGTTTAAATTAGAATGGAATAATTATCATCTGTAACACTGCTTGCATCTAAGCTACTATGTTACAAAGAAGCTGTAAGGATTAGATTAAATATATCCTAATGTCTCAAAGCATATACAGTAAAATGATAAATATGGCTAAGTATACAGCCATGCTTTGTTACCTGCAGTTCATAGGTGCAGAAGGATTTTAAATTTAGCCTTAATCTTTGAAAGTTACTTGTTTTGAAAGGTAAAGAAAGAGGTATTAACTCATATAATAGCCAATATACGACATTTCAAGTAAGCCCAATACTATCTTCCCATACAATTGCAATACTTCTTTCTGACCAACGCACCTACATATGAGGAGTGAAAATGTCCATTTTGGAGCCTTTTGTATGTTCTCAGTTTACATGATATTCACTCAAACACTCAGCTTACATCCCAGTTTCACGATGACAAGTACGTAACGAAGAATTCTTGTTTATCAATGGTTATACATATGATAATTTGATATTTTTGTTTCCACATCCTTAGTACAGTGATATTAGTATGAGAAAAATGAATTATTTTTGTTATAGCTGAAAACAGTATGTTATGCTGCATGAAAAAACCTGCATTCTTAATTTCTCATTTGTCTTTTATGAATTAAGTTAAAATTTTAGATTCCTTTACATCATTGAATTAAAAGAATTTAGAATTCCATATGCATGAGAAAATACATTGTAGTGCATAATAAATTTTACATCTTAGACGTATAATACATAATGTGTTGCTGTATACAGAATACTTTATTTAATGCACTATCTTACTTGTATAATGTATCAATCAACCTTAACTTAAGTGTCATATGGATATCCCTTTCTATGTAGAGAGTTCACATTATCACGATTTGATGTATCTGCACTAAATGTTGGGATTATTACCTGTAGATATGGCTGCACACTAGTGTTTTTTTATACAAATCAAAAAGAGATAAGGCAGCTTACTTTTCATTTTGTGTACATACAAATTAAAAAGTACAGAAAAGAAACAAACAAAACAAAAGGAGAAAACAAAGCTTAACTTACAGGGCAATTAGGACTTTCTGTGCTTGAACTATGATTTTTTTTAATTTTTCCATTTTTTACCATATCTGGATATTCAGAACAGGATTCTCTTTTTCTTTTTTGAGATGGCAGAGGCGTTTTATCTTTCTCGGATTTCACAGATGTTTTCTCTTTCTCAGATTTCATAGAAATTTTCACTTTTTCAGATTTCACAGATGATTTCTCTTTTTCAGGTTTCACAGATATTTTATCTTTGTCAGATTTCAAAGATATTTTTTCTTTGTCACATTTTACAGATATTTTATCTTTGTCAGATTTCACTGGTGTTTTATCTTTGTCCAATTTCACATGTGCTTTATCAGACTTCACAGGAGTTTTATCTTTATCTGACTTCACATGTGTTTTATCTTTCTCAGACTTCAAATGTGTTTTATCTTTCTCAGACTTCACAGGTGTTTTATCTCTCTCAGATTTCACAGGTGTTTTATCTCTCTCAGACTTCACAGGTGTTTTATCTCTCTCGATCATATTTTTCTCGGATCCTTTTTTTGCCAATTTACAATCTTTCTCCACAGCATCTTTCTCTCGTTTAGAGCTGTTAAGCAATTTGGATTTATCCAAACTACTTTTTTCTCTTTCTTTTTTATGTACACTATTTAACCCTTTTTTACTATCATCGACTTTATTTATATCTTTTTTGGACGGAATATTTTTTTTATAATCAGAATTACTGCAATAGTCTATCTCACAGTTAACAAGTTCTTCTTGAGAGCAATAATCTTTCAAAATACTAAGCCTTGATGGTTTCTCAGACTTAATTTTAACGGCTCGAAACATACCTTCTTTCAAATCAATAGAATATGGTGCAATAATTTTTGCATAATGACTAGTTTCATTTGCAGATTGATCCTCTGCAGCTTTAGTAATTAAATGCACATTTGATGACTGGCTGAGGCTATCACAAACATCTACATCCAAATTATGTGAAATTTTAAGATGGTTTTCTTGGTGGGAAGTAAAAGAATTACTTCTTGAACGTTGTTCATTTTCAAATGAAATTCCAGCAGAGCATAAAGAATCATTTTTATCCCATTTATTTACTGGATTAGATTGAAAACAAACCTTCTCCCAATTTAAGCTGTGATTAGTAGTAACAGGAAGCTTATTAACAAAATTCAAAGGTGTATTAGAGCTTCGTATTTCAGAATTCTGGCTCACAACTTGATCAATGGCTTTTGCAGGTAAAGATTCAGAACCTTTTGCAGCTGCAATCATGACTGATTTCCACTTGTTTACGAGATTTATTGCTTCATATCCAACTTTTCCCTCTTTCTTTCTTATGCACTTCATAAGTCCATACACACCGCTTTCCTACATGAAAGAAAAATATATCAAAACTATAGGAAAAAGAAACACATAAGAAATTTTAATTAAAGCTGGATTTTGGATACTTATATTTTGCTTTACTCTAACATTATTTAATACAGCAGTATTCAATACACAGGTTGTAACCCCTTTTTGTGTTGAAAGGTGGATGAAAAAATTCTAAATAAATTTAGTTGAATAAAAATACATCAATCATAAACCTTTTCGAAAAAAAAAAGTTTGCTTTTTAAAATGTGAAGGTTTATAAAATGCTGGAGCAATTACTCTATTTTTAGAAACCAACATCAGAGAGACAGATATCGGACGATGTCGTGTACTGTCTATCATAAGAACATCTCTTGAAAGATAATCTCCAGCTGTCTGTTGCTATAGAAATGAGCTCTGACTGACTTTCTGCAGGGTGTCTTGAAGAACTGCCTTTCAATTTACCATCTTGGCACACTTAACTCTGAAATCCAAACCCTTCACTAACTTGTATCCTTAAAATACTTTTCCAATTTCACAGCAATTTCCTCCCCTCTCCGTCCATTAATGCAGAAATAGGTGTGAAAATTTCAAATGACATTATTTCTACACTCTAACAAAGATTCCATTAGCCTTTGACCCCATTCTTTATAAATCTATTCTGAAGATCTTAAACTGAAATCAGAGAATCAAAAACAAAATTTCATATTCAACCTACAGATAAGAAACCAAAATTAAACCTCTTAGGAAAAGCTGTCTGCAGTAAACTAGTACAATACATTTGGGGAAACTGCACCTGGTGCTGCATACCTTGGGGGGGGGGAAGAAAACAAGATCGCAATCTCGACCGTTTTCGGTCGTCTAAATGAACAGCCGCATAGGACGATTTGATCGTGAAAGAGTTAATGACGAATTGATTTTCTCTTAACCTTTCCCCCCCATGGCCAACATTTGTCAAAAATAAAATAACAGTAAAACATTCACTTGGTTCACCCCTACTTGAAATACATTAGCACTGTTGCTATGGCAACCACCACCAACTAATATTAGACATACTTATGGAAGTTCTCCTGGTAGACAGACAGTAAGATCACATTCGTTTTCAAAGGACACGCACATAAACCAGCAATGAGACTGCAGATTCTACTTACCATCAATGTAACACATTTGTGAGTTTTTTATTATTTTGGTGTAAAATTCCGCATTTAACTCAGTATTTGTGCTAAATGGATGCAATCGAAATTACAAATTTTATCTTTCCTTGTGGATAAGTGGCTAAAGGCTGGAGGGCAATTGAAGAAACAGATAGTAGGAAAAAAAGGACAAAATGAGTGCTTCGATTTTGGCTGCTTTATCTTCCGACACCAATCAAATACGTTTGGAACTTTTGCCTCTACCAACACATAAATAAGCAAAAAGAAAACAAACTAGTTCGTAAGTTTGATAATGAGTTTATATAAATTCTTTATATGTACCGAAGATGATGAACCAAGGGCTAGACGAGTTTTGTGCCTGGCAGTTCTGTTAACAACAGCTACATTAAATACCGCTCGTTGATGCAACAACTGGTCACAGAATATACGAAATGGCAGGCAATGGGAAAAGTAATTATAATCAGATTTAAAAAATAAAATTTTTCAGTCCTCGGATGAATCCACTCATTGTCAACATGCTGCACAATTAATTTGCTTTGCAAAATATGAGAAAGTTCCTTTCTGTTTGCAAGTAATTACAAAGGACTATAGAAGAAGAAATCTTTAAATTGGTAAATTCTTGGGTTCATAGAAGCATGATTCATAGAGAAGTGCTTGTACTGAAAAATATGTCATGAAATTAATATGTCTTGGATAAGAGTTAAAATAATAAATTTTATAAAGGCACAGCTTCTAAATGTCAGAGATTTTTTTGCAGATGTGCGAAAAAATGAGCAGTGAACATCAGCAGCTTCTTTTACATACAGAGGTGTACTGGCTTTTAAGAGGTAAGGTCCTACTGAGACTATTTGAATTTAAAGTGCTTGTGCTTTTAAATGACAATGATAATGATGAAAATTTTTCAAACTTTTTAACGGATGAAGAATGGCTATGTAAATTAGATTACTTGGGTGGTATTTTTCCCAAATTTAATGGTTTGAACTTAAGTCTTCCAATATATTTATAGCTAATGATAAAATCAAAGCCTTTACAAAGAAAGCTGATTTGTGGTGAGTACTGCAAGGAGATTAATTTTTCAGCATTTCCTAATTTAAAATGTTTTGTTACAGAAAACAAACTAAAAGTTGTTCAATCGGCTATTAAAGGTATAACAAATCAGTTGACGGATCTGAAATACCAATTTAACACATATTTTCCTGCAAGATTTTTCTGATTCTGAATGTACCCAAAATCCCTTTCAGTGTGTGTTACCCCAAAATTCATCATTTCATTTAAGTGAAAAACTGAGTTATTTGATGGAGAGTTAAAATTTGTTTTCAAATAGCATGATTCAGCAATTTTGGCTTAAAATTTAAAATGAATATCTAGAACTGTCTGATGCAGTTCTAAAGGTATTATTATGCTTTACCTAATCTTATATGTGCTAGATAGGAATTTCCCAATTTTCCTAACTAAAATCTAAATAACAAAACAATTTAGCAGTAGACCCATCATTAAGACTTAAAATGTGCAAAACAGAGCCAGAAATATCACTACTTGTAAACACAAAACAGGCTCATAGGTCTCATTAGTTTTTCTTTTGTATTTTTTTTAAACCGATCTTTTTCTAAAGTTCCTAAATGTCATATCCCATGTTTGAGTTTTAATTTATAAATGATTAATGCTAGTTGATTTTTCAACTAAATATTTGTAATTACGGAGTTGATTTTCAATTTATTGTACAGGATTTGACATTAAAAGTTTGGTTTAGTATGAAATTAATAATAATATCTTCCTGATTTGTAATATTACCTAGTGCTAGTTTTTGAGCAATTAGAATTAGATTTTTGATTATCTTTTGGGTTGTTATGAATTTTGTACACATACAGGTAATTTTAGCGAAATTATACGTAAAATTGTTGTACTTCTTTTGCATAATGTAATATGAAAAATCCAGAGAGATAAGCTGTGCCACAAAAGTAAGAATAAAGGGGCAAGTCCGTTTAACATTGAGAAAATGGGTATCTCAGTAATTTGACAAGCTACTGCAAAACTGGCAACGTTTTTGGTGGCTGGGTTTTGTCGCCAAATTTTGTGACATTTTGGTCCAGTCCTGGTATCACCATAATAGGTATTATAATTGAATAAATGTAAATAAATATAAATAGAGTATTTTTACTCTTTATATTACCACAAATTAAATAAATATTTTTTTTTGTTGGATATCAGTATGAAAAGACAAAATACTTTAGAAAAGAATAATACATCTAAGGACATCGTTTTGAAAGCAAAATAATGTATGGATGATTTAAATGCTTTTAGCAAAAGAACGTATTTCTAAAGAATATGGTTTTAAAATACATCATATGTTCACTGAGCTTCTCAATTTAATGACTGAACAAAGTCTTTGTGAATGGCTAACCTAGAAGGCAAACTCAAACTTTATAAAAGCGTATATGAGAAATTTGTAAATATTGTTCAGATGAGCAAGAGACTTATCCCAAAAAGGCAGCAAAATCAGTATAAAAAAGAGCTAGATCCAAATCTAGATTTCTCTTGCACAGTAGAAAAGTTAAAGAAGACCATTTGGTTTTAATATACCCAAAGAATCAAAAAGAAACTTCAGAACAAGTAAAAAATCAGTTCAAAATATTGATCCAACAAAAAGCTGATATTAAGCAAGTAAGGAAAATTAAAAACAGCAGAGAACTAACAAAAGTAGCCAGAAAGGATGACATGGCATTTCTTGAACAGGCATTTCAAGAAAATGAAAAGCTTAAAAGAGTGCTGGAGGTAGATCCCGACTCTTTCAAGAATCAATGTGTAAATCTCAAATGGACACGGAATATGGTATGAGAGTTCCTTAGAAAGACTCAGTGTCAAAAAATGCTTTAACTAAAGGCATACTAAAAAATATTACAATGCCCAGCAAAGATGCTCTAGATGCAGAGAAACGGAACATATCAGAGGAGATTGTCTAGCTGTGGAATCTTCTATCAATTGTAAACAAGTAAATCAAAAGTATGAGTTGGATCTCAGTATTGTTCATGATGCTAAAGCAAAATCATGTAGTTATCTTAAAAAATTCAAATATATTATTCAATCAAATATTTAGCACTGGAAGAGTGCAACTCTACAATTTAGTGCAAATTTAGATTTAAAAAAAAATCCCTGGTATTGGCTTGTATTCAAGAACCATATATATATATATATAAAAGGAAACTCGCAGGTTTTCCATTCAAATATAAATGGTACAAAAAAGACCCTAATTTAAAAGTGGCAGCAATAGTATCTAATTTTGACCTCTCATTCTTGGGGATCTATTGTACAGAGTACCGAATTTTTTGTGACTACAATACTTCCTTTTTACTTCGTACAAGGAAGTAAAAAATCTGATGTGTACACCACATGATTTCCTTGTACGGAATATTAAATTATATGCAATTTTCCTGAATTTCATTTAAACACATAGAATTAACAGTTAAAGAATTTTTAACTGAATCTACTTCGTCAATACCGCATAAACCACAACAGAATAAATGCACTCTTTAAAGTTCACTTAACAGTGTTAATCTCATTCATTTTATAAATCAGAGTGCACAAACATAGCATCTGAAGAATTACCAGAAGTTCTATTCAAATACTATAATAAATCTAAGACGATGTATAAAAGAAATTAAGCAAATAAAAATTTTTTTAAAAACTTTTCACAGACGATTCAGCACCGCTTACCTAATGCGCATGCACTACTAATTAATTCAGTTCTTACTTCGCAGTAAGGCAAAGATATATGAAAATTCGAAATATTTTCATTAAAAATTGAAAGATATAGAAAAACATAAAACACCTAGCACAGTTAAAACAATATAAAAGCAATTTTTACAGTTAAAATTACAGTTTGTACGCAAAAACAAGCTAATAACTTAATGATAATTCCAGAATGAATCAAGCATTATTTCATTCACAATAATAAAAGAAGATGTCACTTTTTGTTGCCAAGCTTAGTTTCTGTAGATTGGCAACAGATCCACCATTCTGCTAAGCTTCCAATGTAAACAAATATGGCCATTATTATAACCAAATATTAGACTTAGCCACACTCAACCCTCTGGCTACTCATCCCGCGTTTTCCACGGGCAACTCTAGGGTAGGAAAATTTGCTCATCCCGCGATTTTTGAGGACGTGTTTTTCTTCCTGTATTGGTGAGCGCATCCCGTCTTTTCACCGTTTAGCCAGTGAAATAAATTATATGCAGTATTAGACTTTTAATTTAAGTTTTGACCAACAGATGTTGTTAGTTGTCCACTAAATTGCGGCATTTGAAGGTACTTTGTATTTAGCACTCTATCTTCACTGTTTGCCGCCATTTTCTAATCAGAAATGGCTGCTAGAAAACGTTCATCAATTGACAGAGTATATATTCCTGATGATTTATCAGATTCTGAAAGTGATTTTAGTTTTGATAGTGATAGTATTATAGATTTTTCTGACTGCTCCTCAGATAGTGAGGAATCTAATAATGATTCAATAAACCTGCAGCGTTAGGCAGTGGTGCAAGATTGATATGAAGAATATTTCTCCTCCTCCAGTTCCTTTTCGTGGAAATCCGGGAATTACTGTGAATATACCTAACAATGCAAGCATATTTGAATTATTTTGAACTTTTTTTTGATGATCAAATATTACGAATGATAGTTCAAGAAACAAATAGATACGCTAAACAATATATCCGTAAAGCGGTTTGTAAAGAGAGATCGCGCTGGAAAAAATGGAAAGAAACGAATGTTGAAGAACTAAGACTATTTTTTGCAGTTTTGTTACTACAAGGAGTCATAAAGAAGCCAGAACAAGAGCATTACTGATCTAAGCGTCAAATATTATCCACACCAATTTTTGCAAAAGTAATTGGAAGAAATAAGTTTTTATTGCTCATGAAGTTTCTTCATTTTACCAATAATGAGGAATTTGATAAAGACCGATAACCATGGCCGAAACAGAAAAAAATTTATGAACTAATGGAACATTCAGCACAAATTTCGAGAAGTTTATATACCAGAGAAAAATCTTAGTTTAGATGAGAGTTTGATGCGGTTCAAAGGCAGGCTCAACTGGAAAATGTTCATTGCCAAAAAAAGGGCAACATTTGGCTTGAAGTTTTTTGTTTTTTATGAAGCAGAAAGTGGATACATTTCCCATTTCCTCATATACACAGATGATGGAACAGTGTATAATCCGAAATACAGCCACTATCCAGTTTCCACCAAAATAGTTTTACATTTAATGGATTGATTCCTGGGAAAAGGTTATTGTGTCACTATTGATAATTTTTATATGTCTCCACAGCTTGCAGACATTTTAGTTAAAGAAAAGACGGACACTTATGGGACAGTGAAAAAAAATAGAAAAGACCTCCCTGTCAATTTTTCCAAAGAGAAAGTCCCCAAGGGTGAAATTGTTGCTTTTCAAAGAGGTAAAGTCATAGCCCTGAAGTGGCAGGACAAGAAGAGTGTCTGCCTTATCAGTACTATTCATGATGCAAGCTCTCATTTGGTGACGTGCAAATCTAAGAAGAGTGTTTCGAAACCAGTTGTCGTTTGTGACTATAATAATACTATGGGTGGTGTTGATTTATGCGACCAAAAGATGTCCTACTACCCTACACTCCGAAAACAACAGGGGAAGTATTATATCAAAATTTTCAGGCAGTTTCTAGATCAGTCGTGGTGGAATGCCTATGTACTTTACAAAAAGCAAAACCCAACACAAAATATAAAGCTTTTGGAATTTCGTTTGCAAATGGTTGAAGAAAGTATCCAAAAGTATTCTGATGGAGATAAAAGTGGTTGTCCAGGAAGACCGAGTTCTACTCCGAACCCTTTGAGATTGACAGCTCGTCATTTTGCACAACACATACCACCTAACTCCATAAAAAAAGAGCCTCGAAGACGGTGTGTTGTTTGCTGTTCAAGAAAAGATGCAAATGGAAAGAAAACTCGCAAAGAAACATGAATCTGGTGCAAAGACTGTGAAGTTGGACTTTGCCTTGAACCCTGTTTCGAACTCTACCATACTAAACTATATTTCTAAGGTATTTTTTTCTCAGTGCATTATATTTTCTTAAGTTTTATACATTTTACTTTTTTATATTATGTAATAAATAGAAATTAACTGTAATTCAATTGAAATTTATTAAAAAAAAGTTTTTTTTGTGATAACATCTGAAAATGGTTTTTTTAATAGCTTAGTTTCTCATGATAAAAACCTATATAAAAAATCTTTCCTAGAAAGAAAAAATGCATATTTCAATTCTTCAATATATATAGATTTAAAAGATGCAAAAAAAAAAAATGCACAATTTTTGAAGAAATTTTGGTCCACAAATTGAGCAGTCAGAGGGTTAAAAAAGTTTTAAATTGTTGATAATTTCACAATTATTGCATGCAGGTTAATTCAGGGCATAAAAATCTTAACCGAAAGATAAGAACAACATAATTCAATGATTTTAAAGTAAAAAATGCACAATTTACAAACTTATAAGAATAAAGAGACTGAGCTCACTGAGCCGAGTAACAGAGTGGACATATATATACATATATTTACATACTTTTGGTGCAACCGACTGCAACCAAAATGCGAGGTGCACATCTACATGTTATAGCAGCCCTACAGACAAAATTTCAACGTTCTCAAAAACGAGGCTACTCGTTTTTGAGTAATGCGAGATACATACATACTTACGTTTGTATGCACAGACGGCACGAAAACATCTCTTCAAAATCCATTTTAAATCAGTTTTATAATTTTTTTGGGAGAAAAGAGTCCTTTATTCTGTTCTTACGTATGAATGTCACTCAAAAACATCGTTAAATTGCATTCGATAGCAGTCAAAATTCGGGTATCATATTTCAATGAAAATATCCATTTTGATTGCTTTGAATGCAATTTTACAGTGCTTTTATGTGACATCTGTACGTAAAGATAGAATAAAGGACTCATTTTCCCCAAAAAATTATGAAACTGATTTAAAATTTATTCTAAAGATAATTTTTTCGTGGCATCTGTGCGTACATTCGTATATATGTATCTTGCATAACTCGAAAACAAGTAGTCTCAGAACGTTGAAATTTTGTATATAGGACTGCTATACCATGCACATCCCCTATTTTGGTTGCAACTAGCCACACCAAAAGTATATAAATATATATATATCCATTCTACTACTCAGCTCAGTGATCTCAGTTGCTTTATTCTGTTTATTCGCATTATTTGTTATATTGGTAAATTGTGCATTTTTTGCTTTAAAAATGATTGAATTATTTTGCTCTTATCTTCCAGTTAAGGTTTTTATGCCTTAGGTAAATCTGCATGAAAGAATTATAGAATTATGAACAATTTAAAAGTTGTTTAAGTGTGGTTAAGCCTAATCCTTTTTCCCATTGAAGCCATATTTGTTAACATTTGAAACTGTGTATTTTTTACCAATCTAGAGAAACTAAGCTTTGCAACAACAAAAATAATGCCTTCTTTTTATTACTACAAATTAAATGATGCTTAATCCATTCTGGAATTTATTCGAGGAAATAAGTGTTTAAGATTTATTTCATAATTTTTAATATAGATATTTTGAGTTTTTACATATTTTTGCTTTGTCACGAAGTGAGAACTGAATTAATTGAGTGAGAAATATTGAATCGTCTGTGAAAAACTTTTTTTTTTGTTGTTTGTTTAATTTTTTTTATACATCATTTTAGATTTATTATAATATTTGAATAGAACATATGGCAATGATTAGATATGAGATGATATAAATTTTGTGCATTCTGAATTATAAAATGAATGATATGTAACACTATGTTTTGAACCTAACGCCAAGATGCGGCTATGGTAAAAGAAATACAGAAATAACAGTGAATTTTAATAAGTGCATTTATTCTATTGTGCTTTACGTGCTATCGACGAAGTATATTTAATTCAATCTAATAAGTTTGAATGAAATGCAAGAAAATATGCATATAATTTCATATTCCGTACAAGGAAGTCATCTGGTGTACACATCAGATTTCTTTACTTCATACATGGGAGTAAAAAAACAGGCACTTTTCGATAATGCATCTGCCATGCCTTTTGGTACATGGCAGGTGAACGTCTATTGGCCACACCTGCCCCCTGGTTGTTCTGGGTGTGTTGTGCCATTTAAAAACTATTCTTATAACTAGAAATTGTCTGTAATTAAAATACCCACCAAAATGTATGGCAGATGTATAACGGAGAAGTACCAAAAAATATTTTACACTGGAATTTCACAAAACAAATACTGAATAATTTCTAGTCAAATATTACCAGTAAAACATCAGCTGGGAGAGGAACTTTTCCAAGTTTATGAATTGTATCCAAAACCTATAAAGATACCAAAAATAAAAGAAAATTACATTCAGAAGACTTAGATTTATAATCTAATATAAGATTATAATCTAAGATTTATAATCTAATATGCACCAGAAAAAAAAATTAAATTATAAAAATGAAGAAGTGGAAAATATGATAAAGATAAAAGGTACTTTCTTATTAATGTGGCCCCCGAGATTGCATCGCTAATAAACTGAGATAGCTTGCCACACGTTCTTATATTACCATTGTGTTTCAATATACGTTGCTTTTTTGTGAATATGCAATTAAAAAATCTTTAATTTATCAAATAAAGATGTGGATGCCATATTATTTTTTCAAGAAAGGGTTTTTTTACCTGACAAATGAGTATATGAAAACAGCCACTACAGGAAACTGTATGTTAATGATGAAACCGTCTGAAGGGGCAATGTTAAAAACTGAAAAGAAAGACCTTCGTTGGAAATTGGTTTACTTCAAGAACATTGTTGCTCACTTCTTTAGATTTCTGTATTTTTGGACAGAGAAGCTAATGTGACTATTTAATATGAGTGAAAATCCTGCAGTTAATTGGAACACAATAGTGGATTTTTGGAGGAATATGCTATGAAGATGGGAGCGCTTTATAGTTCAATTCTTGAATACAGATACTAGTATATTAATGGAGATAATTATTCAACATGTGCAATGTGGATCAATGGTCTATTCAGAATGTTATAAAATGAAGCAACTTGAAGAAGCTGGTTCAGTCACCTCAACCATTATTCTTAACAAAAAATATTTGAGTATTATTCTTATCATTATAGAGATGTTTGCATATTTTTTCGATGATTTTACTTTGCCATAACAAAATCATCAGCTTGGAAATTTTTCTTTTAACTGCAGCTATATTTTTGAAAGCACACATTATCATTTGCAACTTAACAAATTTGTTTTCATGACAAATGGAACTTTAAAAGAAGCAATGGGTGCAATGCTATGTTTCTGCTTTTTCCGAAGAAAATGATTCACTATCTAGTTATTAAAAAAAAATCTGTGAAAGCCACTGCTTTTTTATATCTAAAGGTACAACAGGTAATACTGCCAACAAGAGAGAAAAAAACATAAAAGTTTGGCTTCAAGTGGAAAAATTGTTCCAAATACATATCGAAGGAAAAACAAAATATTTCGAATGTTGCAAAGGTAAGTTCTTTAATGTTAAAAAAAAATCCACCATGTCAAAGGACAGTTGCAAAATCATTAAAATGCTCCATTTCAATTATCAAAAAAAGTTGTTAATGCTGATTTGAATCTTAAAAAGTTGAAAAAACAAAATGTGCATAGTCTTTCACCATGACATGGCATCGAATGCAGAAAACGCTGCAGAATTCTTTATGAGAAACATTTATCTGGACAAAAATGAAAAAAATTTTGTCATAATAGATGAATCTTGTGCATTTAAACAACTGCATTAAAAACAGATCTATTTATCACCATCAAAGAGGAAAAAATATCTAAAAACATATTTCCAAGAATCTAAAAGAAAGTTTTAAAAAGGGATTAACGATTACTGCTGGTTTTTCATATAACGGCAAATTAAAAATAAAGAAAGTGGAGAAAAATGTTAAGATCAACTCCATACATTATCAGAAACATATTTTATACCCAATTTCCAAATATAAAATACCTTGTCTTTATCCACAGTGTCATCAATCACTAGAATTGCATCAAGACAAAGCAAGCAGCCACATGTCCAAATCCTCTGTTACTTTCCTTAAAAAAATGGGACAAGAAACGACGATCAAAGCCATACCCTTCACTCATATCCCTACAAAATCTCTTGATGTATCCCCATGGATTTTTGTGCCTTTGGATTTTTAAAAAGCATATTGTCCAAACATCAAGCTACAACCTTCCTTTGACTTAGAAATTTGTTTAAGAGGAATGGGATATAAAGTACCTCTTCCAATACTACAACAGGCTTTATTGTCTTGGAAATTACAGAGTAGAAAGATAGTGAAGAATAAGTGTATCAATAGAACATTAAAAAAAAATTTTTTAAGCAAAATATTTGTTGAGATATAATGAAAATCGTCTAAAAATGTGTGAACAGCCTATGTATATTGTGCCTTTTTCACATTCACACTTCACGAGTCTGCTGAAATCATAGCTGCGTGAAGTTGGGGCACGCTATAATAAGGAAGTACCAAATGAACAATAACAGATTCTGCATTAAATACATAATTTACAACTCAGAAATTACTTTTGTTAATTAAAACAATATGATGCAAATGTTGATAAAAATCATCAAACAATAAATTATTCATTATAAATTATATAACTTGCCAAATATAATCCTACATTATAAATTAAATATCTTTCAATTTATATTACTGGATAAATTATTAAAAAGAGAGCTAAAAATTTAAATTTTAATGATTACTAAAAAAGGAATTAAAAATTTGAATTTTAAGACGTGTCTTCGTTGCTGTTAAAACATTCAACTTGTCAATCAACAGTGAGTAACTTCGAAAGATGATGTTTATATATACTTTGGTAAATGACAATATTCTGAGAAATGCTGCACTGGGGTACCTGGCAGATCAAAGTGCAGTATTTAAGTAAAAACAAGTGGACCATTTTTGCCTATTAAAGAAAAGATGACAAACTATGCGAATTTTTGCCAAAAATGGACAAGTCTTCTTCAAACACACTGGTTTGGTGTAACCCTGATTACACATGTTAGTCATTATTCTTGAGTAAAGACTCCTTTTTCTCCCTCTATCACACTTTTTTGTGAAAAAAAAAAAAAGATTAAAATTTGGAACCTGCCTACTACAGAAGAGCATGCTGTTGAATATTTCCAAAGTTATGGAAGCTTACCAGCCTCAAAAAAATGTGTTAATGCCCATGATATGGCGATATTATGAAAAAATTAATGGAAATTTTTAATGAAAAATTTAATACAATAAATTTGAAAGAAAAATAAGAATAGAATGTTTTTTCTTGTATTTAATAAATGGATTTTTTGGGTTTGGTGTGATTGGCAACGTCTCTTGTGGTCAAGAGGATTTTCCTTAAGTACCCAAAGTGCTATGCTGTGGCCAGTAGCATAAATAGAGATTGTGGGCTCTCATGAAAAATCAGATTTCTAGGCCCTACTTCCTATGATTTACAGCACTTCCAAGTAAAGGGGGAATTGATTACTTTTCACTAATAACGACTTTGGTTGGGTCCTATTAATTATTAAGCAATACAAGGACATGCTTAAATAGTACTAAATTGGAAAAGACATAATTGAATTTTTTTGCAAGAAAAATTACAAATTGTTCCTCCCTCTCTTTTTTATGTTTCTCTATTTTGGGATGAACAAAGAGTGAAAAACTGAAGCTTCATTCTTGCCATCACTTGATTTTTAATACAGTTTTGCTATTTTGAAGAATTAAATTTTTATAAGAATTTTCCTATCATTCGGTCTGTATCAAGGATAAATAAATATATCTATACAGAAAAGAAGCATGTCATGTAAAATACAAATTTAAAGGAAACACACAAAATATAGGGCTAAAGAGAGAAACCCTAGATTAACAGATATTACATAAAATTTTATACAAAATTTGCATCAATCTAAAGCCTCTCTATCATAATTATTACTACTTACAATTTTTTTAAAAAATGAATAAAAGACTAAAGTTACAGACTAACAGACTTATAGCATAATAGGTAAACATATAAAAAGAAACATGTTGATTTTCCAGCATTATTTAGCTCACAAATAAAAATTATTCACGAATTTACAAAAATAAAGAAAGATAAAGAAAAGCAATTATAAGCCCTTCTTGAATGTAAAAATTGTATTGTCTAACCTCAAAATCAACATTTATATTGGAAATTTCGTAAAAAAAAAGTCATGCGACTACATACAATTTTTTACAAAATATATACAGCACAAAGTCCGTAATCCGGACTCGTCGGGTCCTAGGCGATTCCGGATTATAGATCATCAGTTTAAATCTGGTAAGATGTCATGCAGAAATTATACAATTAAAAATATGAAACAGTAATTTATGAAATAAAGAGCAATTATGATCTAAAGGGTATCAAATTTTACACAAACAAAAAGCTTAATATTTATTTGTTTACTTTATTAAACATTTCTTTCAATGTAAGTTGTTTAAGTTGCTTCGTTTTTTGTGCTAATACTTTCTCTTTAATTCTATAAATAGACATAATTTCTTGTTCAGTTACATAGTTCCACTGTTCAAGTCCTGTAATTGCTGTGTCATTAATTCTATAAACACACATAATTTCTTGTTCAGTTACAAAGTTTCACTGCTCAAGTCCTGTAATTGCTGTGTTGAGAATACCGACTAACTTGTCAATCGAAATTTTTTCATTTTCAATAACCTCTCTGTCACTTTCTTCACTATCGGAAGCAGTATTTTCTGGATCTAGAACCATACTACAGATTTCGCCGTCCGTTAATTGATTGATGACTGGGGCATTGTCGTCCCAATGAAAAACTTCTGTTATATCATCTTCATTTATTACCGCTTCTCCACATTTCTTTACATAATCCAATAACTGAAAAATTTCACCTTTAGTTTGCGATGTCCAAAAACCTTCAAAAATTCCCGGCTATCATCTTCATCGTCCTCACCATGAAATATGGTAGGTGGCCATAAATTATGCCAAGCATTTTTTAGCTTATCTGAAGACACATCCTCCCACGATCTTGCGATGCTCCACACAGCAGATTTTTATGCTAAAATATTTCAAAAATTCTTGAATAGTCTTGCCATTGTTCAACAAATTTAATATAGATTTTAAAAATGCTACTTTATATTTGCATTTCAGTACATGCAGTATTCCATATCCATAGGCTGAATGATAGATGTACAGTTTGGAGGGAAAAATAATACAGATACATTATCTTTCACCAAAACTTTAAGTGAAGCATGCGCCGAACAGTTGTCAGCAGTCAGGATTATTTCTGAGTCATCAGATAAATCAACCGAATTCAAATGTCGCCGAGCTTCAGGTATAAAATGATTTTTAAACCAACCATTCATCAACGCTTGTGTCTTCCATGCTCTTTTATTTGCACGATATATAACGGGGGAAATCGTTACTCCTTTAAATGCTCAAGGTCGTGCATGCTTTCTGATTACGAAAAGTTTGCACTTGTGCGTTCCTGCAGCATTTGCGCATGCTAAATTGTTAGTCTCACTTTGGAATCTTTGACACCAGTTGGAACCTTTTTCTGTAAAGGTTGCCAAGGTATTCCGCAGTACATATTGCCAGAAAAGACCAGTTTCATCAGCCTTGTAAATTTGTTCTGGCGATAATTGTTCACTAGTAATGAATTCAATGAATTCATCTGTAAATTCTTCAGCAGCTTCAGTCTCAGCTGAAGCTTTTTCAGCTGCAATTTTTAATTGTCTTAGACCATGGCGATTTTTAAATTTGGTTAATCAACCTGTCGAATATGTGCACTCAGTGTTTAAGTTCATTTCTTCATGAAATATCTTGGCTTGAGCCATTAACATGGACCCGTCAATGGCACGCCCTCGCTGTGACACTGTCTGACCCATTCAATCATCACTTTGTCATGATCGTCATTTTTAGCATAACAAACCCTTTTTCTGTTATTCATTGCCAGTGGGGTGTCGGAATACACAAAAAATTCCTTTTTCTTTTTGTTTATATCATATACAATTGACTTTCCAATGCCATACTCTTCGCATAATTTTGAGACGGATACGCCTTTATCCATTTTTTTGCAGCAATTCCACTTTTTGTTTGATGGACATCGAAACATGTTTTCGCTTTGTAGATCCTTTGGCAGCTCCAGAATTGGAAACTCTTTTTGACATAATCAAAAGTTCAAGCTTAATTTTTATAAAATTGCTCTAACAGTTCAAAAAAAAAAAAAAAAAATAAGGCGGATCCAATTAGAAGATTAAGGAACAGCCCAATCTGCAACATTAACTGAAATGCCATAGAATCAGTAAAGATAACTTTAGACTAGCTTATCTTTTTGAAATTCAGACCTTCGCTATTCTGTATTCTCAAAATATCGAACCGACCGAAATACTTTTCCAATTTCAAAGCAATTTCCTCCCCTCCCCGTCCATTAACGCAGAAAATAGCTGTGAAGATTTCAAATGACATCCTTTGTACTTTCTAACAAAGATTCCATTAGGCTTTGACCCTGTTCTTTATAAAACTATTCTGAAGGTCAGAACAACAAGCCTATTTTGTTTACTTCCGTTATTTTTATTGTTGTTGAAAGCTTTTCTGCAATTTTATTGCTGTTTAAAGCTTAAAAGCACACTGTACCACAAAAGAATCAAAAACGAAATGTCACGAGCAACCAAACGATAAGAAACCTCTTAGGACAAGCTGTCTGCAGTAAACCAATACAATGCATTTGGAGAAACTGCACCTGCTACTGCATACCTTAGGGGGAGGGAAGAAAACAAGATTGCAATCTCGACCGTTTTCGAAAATCTCCATATGTTTTATTATGGAAGGAAAAAAAATCAAATGCGCATGTGTAAAGCATACAAAAAAAGTTTATTATTCCGGTCCGGATAATAGATGTCCGGATAACAGACTTTGTACTGTATTTGCTATAATTTTCCCTCTCTCTGTTCATTTAATTCCTCTATGTCCCTAATTTTTTTCTTTCCATCACTCTAATTTTTTGGTAATTAAGGTAACACTGCAGCTGACTAACGTTGCAAAGTATTTTCTTCCTCCTTACCTCACACCTTTGGGGTGTAACTGGAAGGCACGTTCGGCTACTATCAAAATGTCTGAAGCTCAAATCCTGGAAAAGGCCATGACTGATTTTCCATACTGCCTGCTTAGACAAACTTAACGATACTACAATGTGACTGGTAAAACTGATTATAAACATCCCTGTCAATAAACATTAAAAAAATCCCGATTTATTAAAATTTGCATCTTGCTAGTTTCATTTTTGCAAAATCATTTATTAATTCTCTAGAAATATGCCGTTATTTCTAACTACTTGAACTTCAATGCATAGCAGTGACCAGCTTGAGTGAAATTAAATATATAGCAGATTAAAATTAAATTCTTCTATGGATTTCATATGATTAAGACCTTTGAATACTGCGGTTAAGATCCTCTGATCTATGTCCAATCCCATGCAAACAAGCTGGCTGCATGGTAAGTTTTTGTGGTTTCCCACACTGTAACATTAAGGGAGATTTTATATCAAATGGCATGGGTTATAATAAATGCAAAAATCTGAACAGACTTGTTAAAGATAGTTCCACATATTAATGTTGGAATCTCTTATGATTTTCTGGAGGGCAAGGTTAAAATGTAAGCAGGCCAATGCGTCACCCTGTCTGAGCCCATTTGGTGTTTTAGCTCTGCTAAGAGCAATTTTGGTTCTTTCTCCCAAGATCATTCATATCTGTCTGCAGAGAGATCCAGTAGCTGGTAGCCGGATTTGCCGCTACCTTATTTGAGAATGCTTACTGCTCAGAATAGACAGCTGCAACCAGAAAAGGCAACAACATGGCTGTTTGCCTTACACAAGAACTCCACCCTGCATCAAAAGGAAAAAAGCTCCTTGAGAAGTTTAACATCCAAGTAACAGACAGGAACTTTAAGAGACTTTGCGCATCACATTTTTTTTTTAATATTGTTTCCTTTTTTAAAAAAATTAAGAACATTATCTTATACACTGTTTGCATATAGCTTAGAATTAGAACTTCAAATAAATTAAATATGCTACCTCCTTGTGTCAGCTTGCTACCGTGTGAATATAAAAGCTTTTCATTACAAAATACTCATTACGCTTACTACCATATATTTCCATATATAAGCTGAGATGTTTTGAAACTTTAGCTAAAGCTAATTTAGGGGGATCGGCTTATATACAAATTCACTAATCTCGCAAAAAATGTAGGCCCTTTTCCGTTTAACGGGCACAAGCGATAAGGAGCCAAATATTGCACTTTTTGATATTTACGGAAAATCCTGCCAAACACAAGGAGGCGACACCAATCGTGCCATACCCTTGAGCCACACTCCCTTTCGAATCGACACTCGCTTCGCACAAGCCTTAATGTTGCAACGCCATTGCTTCTCACTTTTGAAATAAAGTGCCATATTGTGGGCATTAACACATTTTTTTTCTTCCATTACTTTGGAAATATTCAACAGCATGCTCTTCTGTAGTAGGCAGATCCCAAATTTTAACCATTTCTTTTTCGAAAATGCATAATGGAGGAAAAAAAGGAATTTTTACTCAAGAATAATAACTAACTTGTGTAATCAAGGTTACACCAAACCCAGTGTGTTTGAAGAAGCCTTTTTCATTTTCGGCCAAAAATCGCATAGTTTGGCGGCTTTTCTTTAATAGGCAAAAATGGTTGATGGGGTTTTTCTTTTTTTTTGTTCCATTTTATTTTTTTAGTTTACATTTCTTAAGTTCATTTAAAAAAAAACTAATTTTAAATAAAACCATATTTGTTTTATGAAAATTTGCTGTTTTATTTTTGAAATCGTTTATAATGTTGGTTTGGTGAGTTGTCACCAAAATGAAAAATATAATATTGATGAAATTTGCAACCTGCTTTCTCCACTCTGAACTACACTCACGTTTGTGAAAATTGCAACACCATGAAGGACTTACGTGAGTGAGCTGAAATTTTCAGGAAATGCAAAGTAGCGCATGATATGCAAATGATTAGAATTGCAAATCCGTAGCGCATGCGTATGCTGAGCAGCGCCCTCTGAACGGCTGATGGATCCGAATAAATAGACGGCTGTAGCGAGGCGTGTATGGTTATCGGTGGTTATCTGCTAGTGGTAAACGTTAACTCAATCTGTACTTATGCCTCGTCGACGAAAGAGAGCGAGATTTGAACAACTTACAGA
>KK112225.1:106431-124249 GCA_000611955.2 Stegodyphus mimosarum | reverse complement strand
GTGTAGCAGCACTTATTGCGGCGCGTGGTGGCCACACAAAATACTGATTCTGATCTCTTGTTCTTGTTTGTTTGCTTTGAACATTTAATCATTTATTTGTACCACTACCACTCAACTGTGTATTAAATTGCATTCAATTATGACGATTCCTTCTTGGTGTTGCAATTTCACAAACGTGAGTGTAGTTTTCAATTTACGAAGAAATGCTGAACAGCCATATTCAGGGCTCATATACATTTCGGCACATAGAAATTAAGTGCTTTTCAGAACCAGTAATAAAAATAATTAAGGACATATCAATAAATGGGAATTCAATAAATTCAATTAAAGATATTATCTATGTCTGAGCTTCAGTTTTGCAATACCATCCCAAGAATAACATGGATCTGAAAATGGGATGCATTATTAATAAACATAACCTACTACTAAAAATAATTATAGAACGATATTGAGAATAAAATTTGCAATTAACAAGTAGCATTAAATATTTTACACTTATAGTTAGGCATATTTAAAATATGATTTATTTATAACATTTTATTTACTTTTTGCTACAGTTAGCTTTATGCTGATTTCATCTTTTATGACTCATTTCATCAAGCACTCGCTCAGTCTAGAGGTTTATTAGATAACACAGAGATTTTATATCAAATGGCATAGATTAAAATGAGAAATAAAATCATAATCAGCATGATTTGTAACAGAAGTCTGGCAGTTGCCGCACATGCTGATCAGAACAGACTTAAACCTATGATGTTGGCATGGATGAAAAACTAGTTATGCTGTCTGTCTGATGCAATTAGAGTTGTAACTTCGCATAAAGCTCCTGAAGTTGTAACCTAATTCATATACTTTAAGATTTCAATAAGACACTAAAGCTTCAGAAGAGAAAAGTTGTTTTGTCTATCCCAGTAAGTCCCACTATTATTTTAAGTCTACTTGTATCTTGCAACTACAATAACGATTGATGAAAGGACACTACAATAAGGATTGATGAAAGGCAATACCTCACTTTAACATGCAGAGATAACTTTTAAGGATAAGCAATTAATTACAAATAATTAAATTAGCTAGTTAGGATTATTTTAGTCATTATGGGAATACTCAGATAACTGGCACTTGGCGAGGTTCCTGAAATCGCATTCGCCAATTTGGGCGATAGGCGCCAAACAGCGGGAAGATTGTTTAGTTGCTAGCTCATGTTAACTAAGATAGGGAAAAGGAAAGAGATATTTTCTATTTATATGCAAATACTTAGCATTGGGTATCGTGACTAAGCAAATAAATCTTTGTTGTGCTTTGATTTTGTCAACAGACGTTTTGAATTTGCTGTTTAATTATTTTCTAAAAAAATAATTACACCTGTAATTAGAATAAGATGATTTTATTTTTATAGAAGAAAATGACAAAATATGCTTCTTTTCTGTACTTATGGTTCACATTAATCTCATCTGTATTTACATATAATTAATTTAAAACTTATAAGATAATTATAGACTCAAATAAATTAATTACACTTCTAATCAGAAAAAAAAAGGATTTTACTTTTATAGAATAAAATCTGCTATTTTTTCACAAAAAAACGAATAAAAGTTAATTAAATTTGTGTTTTTCGAATCTTTGAATAAGATTTATATTTATAGATTTTTCTGACGTGTTACTCATCTTCATGTTTAATAGTAATGAATGTAATGTAAATCGAACTTCAGATAAGTGAAACATAGAAATCTTGGCACCACTGTACTTGCAACAAATGCATAACTGAAATAAATACATTCGCCGACCACATAAAATTTCTTCGGGGAGGCAGCAGTTTGAAATCACTGTTATAGACAACATTCACATTACACAAAAATAATATTTTATGGTTTTGACTTTTCATGGAATAAATAAAGATAAATTCAATTAACCTTATCCTATTCCATTTAATTGGTCTTTTTTCGAAATTTAAACAATTGCATAACGTCGTGAAAAGCCATAGAAGCGTTTGTTACAAATCATGTTTTCCTGCAGTCATGCAATTCAGGATTACATTTCTTTGTTTACCTACATGAAAATTATTTTCGCACTTACACAAAAAAAGAATAAAAATAACCCTCTTAACCTTATTTAAGCGAAATTATTGCATAAAAGAATCTGGAATGTCCACTATAAATGGGCCTGCATGATTGAATACCTTGGAATACATTTCGAGGATGTAATATTGTGGAAATACATGCATATTTTATTTTTTAAAACTTCATCTTTAAGTATGTGATATATATTGCATTTTCGTGATCATTTCTGCATTTATATAAAGAACATGTTCTCAAACATATATAACCATTATTACGGATAATTGCTCAAATTAAAAAAAATAATTATAAAAATTAATAATGTTCGAGTTATATCATAATCTAAAATACTAAGCTGGAAAAAAAGTATGTAGATTTACTTAATCACAACAATAACTAATAGTTTACAATTTGTCCTACATGTATGGCTTACCTTGTTAACGCAAACAGTACACTTTGCCTTACGCGATTTTCGTCCAGCAGAGCTTTTTTCCCAATATTGGCCTCAAGAGGGAATTTTTGAAAAGCGCCATCTGATGCAAGTTCCCTTTTGGCGTCAAAACATTCCTCCCAAAGATATGGCGATTTTTCGCGATTCAAGATGGCGGAAAAAATTGCGCCAAGTGCCGCTTATCTCAGTTTTCCCGTCATTATAGATATTTATTTATTTTTTTTATTTTGTTAAAAAAAAAGGGCTTTAGTGTAGAATTGGGCGCTCTTTCGATTGTCGAAAAATTTTGTTCAGTTTTGGCAATGAAACCCCATTTCTGGTTACCATGAGAGTTTTAACTTGATTTTAGCGTCTTGAATTTTTTAAGTGAAAATAAATGGATGTGCACATAGACAAAGTCAAAGCAGTGTGCAATGATTAGTTTGTGCAATTCTCTGATTTTTTTTTTTTTTTTTTTAAGTGAAAATAGGTCTATGTGTACCAACGAGATATATACTGGTAGAGAGCGTATCTGCAACCTCTAACCGGTTCCAGCATTAGTGTCACGTGACTGCTGGTCGAATTCCGAAAGTCCGGGAATACTTTACATTCATTTCTACGGAACGAAAGACGACTGCTCTGCTTTGTAACATAAAATTTAAGAAAAAATGGTTATCTGCTGTAGCGCCCATGGATGTAAAGAAAGTTTTGTAAGAGGAGAACCTGTAACCTTTCATAGGTTAAGTTAAAACTGCATGATTTATTATTTTATTTTCAGTATTTTTTCTATTTTACGATCTCTGTTGAATTGGAAAGTTTCAGCCATATTGTATAAGAAAATTGCTGCTGTATATGACATTTTCAGCATGTATTATTAGCATCAAAATGTATTAAATACTTTGACACTATTTACTGGAACCACCCTTTACAAATAATTGAATTTTATATTCTTTTTCCGTGTACCCGGTTGAAATAGAAAGCTGCGCCAATTGGCGTTAACCTTTTTTCGCCAAGTCGTGCGCACTTTGGTTTCGTAAACAAGTACTGCCAGCGATAAAGCAAGAAAAGTGCTATTATTATTATTATTAAATTATTGAGAAAAGATTGTTAACTTTGTTAAAAAAAAGCTGAAAATCTTCCTTCATGCAATATTGAACATAAACATTTAAACAGCATTGTTTTAAAAATCAGATTACTTTTATAAAGCTCAGTGATTTATCATTATTTTCTATAAAATCAATTTAAAATAAAAATAATCTGGACTATAATTCTGTCTCATCTACGATGCTGTTGGAAATTTATCATAATTGAAAAAATATGATGTGAAAAATTTACAATATTTTAAATAATAATTATTTTTAAAAAAAGGAGAGGGAGAGATAATTTTTAACTATATTATCAGTTATTTTTTAATCCTAATGATAAATACTGAGTTGAAGTTTGTCATCTTTTGATACATATTCAATATAAAATATTTGTGTTAATAAGATGTATTGATACCTCCATGACATACACATGAGTGTGGAAATCAGTAATTAAGATTGCATTATTTTGTTCCAGTAATATAATGTCAAGAAAAGGCAGTTATTTTTCAGTGTTATATGCACAAAAGGCGGTCACAACAACAATCCTACCGGAAAACAATTTAAAGCAGCATATGGTCACTTACTGATGCACCATCATATAATGATTTCAGGTAGTGCAAATTGCATTGTTTTAGATGATACAAATATTTTAAATGTAAGCAGTTCCACCAATATATACTTGAAGTCGATTAATTTCAACTCTGCAGATACCTTTAAAGGAGATTTTGATTTTTCTGAGAACTGTGTTATTGAAGATCATTCTTTTGCATTAACAAGCTGTAAACAATTCTCAGACTCTTAGTGATGTTGTTGTATACACTGCAGGTAGTGTTGTTAAAAAATTGAAAAATGCATTAAAATGGGATACTTGTATATATTCCCTAGCTGATAGTGGTTTAACGGTTGATTATACACAAAATAAATTAGTAGTTAGAAAAAATAGGGGTGGATTAACAGTTCCATCTGCTAGTGTTGTGAAGATATGTAGAGCAGCTGAGAAATCCTTTTGAACCACCCAGGTTTCTGGTAAACTTAAACAAAAAACGTTATGGCTTCATTAATTTCAGATAGTGTTAAATGTGTAATAGAAAACTTTCCAAAATAGCTTTTTAGGCATGCATGAACATATTTTAAATGATAATCCTTTAGATAACCATAGAAGTTCTTTGATAAAAGCCATTCTGTTTGAATACCTGAAAATACGACTGTACCATGCAGGTAAAGTTGAAACAGAAAAATTTCAGAACAAAAACATAAGTAGTGTTAACACAAAAATTACACTTTTTAAGGAACAATAATATTTTATTAATTTAAAAAAAGAGGGTATCAGATTTATTCAGCGTTTTACTAGCACCTTTGAAACTCTTTTATATAACTCACACTATATCTAAAAGATTATAATTTGAAATATGTTTGGGTCACATTTTATAATTTACTTTTTGCTAATTCTAAATCAGGAAATGAGGTTAAAATTTGTGTACTAGTGTATCTTAGCTAATAATGCATGATTTAATCCTATTTTTTTTATTTAAGCTAACGCATAAGAATGATCTGGTAAAGCAGGAATAAAGTGGCAGCGAAATGAAACTTACGAAACATTATAAGTAAAAGGAATAAAATGGTATTAACTCATAACAACAACAGATTGCCTATACATAAAAGTGCCACTTATTTATAACTTAATCACCTCAATATTTGATTGCAGAGTTTTTGCATTCATAGTAATATTTGTTTAATTTAAGATTTTTTAAAAACCTTTTCCTCTAAAACTATTTTTTAGCAACATAAATATATCATAACTATAGAATTTTCTTTAACTTATAATGAGAATTAAGTGTGTATTGATTTGAGAATTAAGTGTGTATTAAGATTTTTAGTAGAGTTAAATCTTTAAAAAAATCCTTGAAAACAGGCCTTAACTTTTTGTTGTATGCGAGCAATATATATATATATAAATAGAGTTTGTCAAAGAAAACCATCAAAACTACATATGAGTGAACTTTTTCAGGTTTGAATGAGGCTCTCACCATTATATCTTTACTAGTTTTCACTTTCTGTTCATAAAAGCTTTTCTTTTCTGCGAAACAGTCAGTTTTATTTAAGCCCTGCATTTGTTAAAATAAAAGAATGTATTTTTAATTTGTAGTTTTTATTTTATTTACACTGTTTTATATATTCATTTTTTGAAAATAAATATCATATTCTTTATATATGTATAAAGATTTCCATGGGTTTACAAGCTAATTTTTTAAAAAATGTATATCATCGTAGTTTCCATCTCAATTTTTTATTATTTATTTTAGATTTTCTTCCTAAAAATTATTTAACCTAAACAGGGCAAATAATTTAAAGCGATTATTAAAAAATAGATAAAATATTCCGAAAAGAAAGCGTTAAGTTATATCTAAAAATAATTGTAAAAAACCTAATAACCTAATTTGAGATCATTATCTGCCGATTGCCAGGAGACGGAAATAAGAAAACACTTCCCGCCATATCAAAAGCGCCCCATACCTGCGATAAACAGCCTAAGCTATCACTCCCCATGAGCGCCAAGACCATAAGTCACGTGGTATATGCGAGCCCCGGCCAGCAGACGAATTCCCTGTAGAACGAGCCGTCTACTTCTTATATGAAGTCGTTGATGTGTACATGGACATGGAGTTTGTGAAATTCTTTGAGTTCTTAGTTTGGTTTCGTGTAGCAGCCATCTTGAAATTTTGCCTTCCTGGTGCCGATCTTGGCATAAAAAAAGAATAGCCAAAAAACAATGGGCACCCAATTGTAAACTTTGGTAAAAATGCGCTTTTGCCCACTGCTTGGCGATGTATTGAAAATCGCGAATTGGGCGCGTTTCTGCGAAACGTCTTTGCAAATGCAACCTTCCCGACACGCTCCGCGAAAACCTATTGTAAACAAAACATAGAATTCTAAAGCATAAATTAGTATGGAAACTGTTGCCACAAAAAGATAAAATAATATGCAAAACGAACATTATGATCATTAAAATATTTGTCAGTTAGGTTTAAATTAATTATTTACATTTTATGTCGTAATACTTACACATTTTATGCCGTTACATAACCTTCCCGACACGCTCCACGAAAATGTAACCAAAATGGCATCAAAGAAAGAAGGAATTTTTTTTAAAAGGGCATTAAAATTACAAACGATACCATGTACACACCGTTCCGTTTTAACTTAAAAAAAACATCTGAGAATTGCACAATGTAGGCAACGTACACAAATAAACAAAATAAGCTAGAATATCGAAAATAAATTACAAGAAAATGCCATGTGCACAGCGTTCCTTTTAAACTTAAAAAAAACTTCAGCGAATTGCACAATGTAGGCAACGTGCACAAATGAACGAAATAAGCTAAAATAACGAAAATAAATTACAAGAAAATGCCACGTGCACAGCGTTCCTTTTAAACTTAAAAAACACTTCAGAGAATTGCACAATGTAGGCAACGTACACTCAACAAAATAACAAAATAAGCTAAAATAACGAAAATAAATTACAAGAAAATGCCATGTGCACAGCATTCCGTTTAAACTTAAAAAAAAACATCAGCGAATTGCACAATGTAGGCAATGTTTCCGTAGCTTCAAAATACCCAGTCAGCCATGTTGGCGCATTTATTGCTCATTCAAAAATAATCGCCGCCAAGCAGTGGGCTAAAGTGCATAAACTTTTACCGCAATGACTAGTTTGTGCAATTCTCTGATTTTTTTTTTTTTTAGTGAAAATAGATCGATGTGTACATGGACACAGAGTTTGTGAAATTCTTTGACTTCTTATTTTGTTTTTGTGTAGCGGCCATCTTGAAATTGTGCCTTCCTAGCGACGATCTTGGCGTCAAAAAAGAATCACCAAAAAAACAAGGGCCACCCAATTGTACACTTTTACCAAAAGAAGTACTATATAAGCCCTGCCGATAGTATGTCTAGTTTACTTGCTGTACTGAATCTCAAGCATACCTCCACCTTCATTGCAAATATCAAACATCTTTTACAAGATAATAATGAAGACTATATACAACTTATATAGGTTAAAGTCCATGTAAGTCTTATAGGTAATAAAGCAGTGAACAGAACAAAGATGTAAGCAGTAGTTATAAAGCAAAGAAGTTAGATTTTTTGGCACCTTCCTCTCACCTACAAAGAATTATACGTGAAAAGAGAAACAACAATGGCAAATAGAATGTAATCTAAGACAAACTGGCAGACACACATATATTTTCATTCCTAAAATCTGCACAAATAGACACATAGCCATTTCACAACTAACTAATTTTATTAGCCTTTCCAACCTATTTTCATCGTCTTTGTATCTCAAATACATATGAATGTATATGTCTAATAACATTGTGTCTAAAAACATTTTACAGTATAAAATGCATGTAATTTACAACATTGGTTCGTAAACAATATTAAGAATTTATACTAAAAGGTACAATACATAACAAAAAAAAATTATGCATTTTTTTTTTAAACTTCTCAGATATTTCGACTAATTTATATCAATTTCCTTTTCTTCCTTTGAATCTTTCCTTGAAGAATGATATTCTTTCTCTTTGTGTACTCAATTTCTTCTGCAATTAGTTTTTTCATTTTCGAATTTTTTGATTTAAATAAAGATTTCTGTTACACTAAAAAAAATCATGTATTTCAAATGTATAGAAGAAATTGCTAATTTTATTTCTTTAGTAATATGAAATATCAAATGATATATGGTCAGGGCCTATACCAGAGCCAGCATGGTGATATTTTTAGAACTTACTGAAGCACCGAGCAATCAAATCTAAGAATGGCAAAACTTTCAGAATTTAGGGTACTAGGCAGCAAAATTTAGGACCCACAGATATTGCATCAGGTGGGAAAATAGCTAGTGTCAGCTCTGTATACGATACATTAAGACTTAACAAATGAATCTTTTAAATTATCCGTTTTCATTTTCTTTATTAATAGAAAAACTCCTTTCAATATATGCCTGGCCATGTGACGAAGTCAGAAGCATTTCTGATATTTTTCATGCTTAGGCCTAGTGACAAGAGAAAATAAAGGAAAGATGCACATGGTAAAACTTCTAGTATAAGAAGTATAAAATTCAAATAATTATGCTTTCATGCTTCTTCCGAAAATTCTCCAAAAAGTAAGAAATTCATCAGAAACTTCCTGTGAAGTACCACCATTACGCGTTTAATACCATGAAAACATTTTTCATTTTGTCACATTTTTCTGAAAGAATAAGTCTATAAATCTGAAGAGGCTTAGAGACAAATTTCGGTAATAATTAATAGAATCACATGCATGTTTACAGAGATATTTATCACATATTTATGCTTTTGACAACCACAATTCAAATGTGAAAGTATAGACAAAATTAAACACTTAAGGCATATCTTAATATCTGGGCAATGAGTAGAAGCGTTTGACGTTCTAAAGTAACAACGGCGTCTTTTACAAAATATAAACTTACCACATTCTCATCATCCATACATCGTTCTAGTTTTCGTTTATAATGTTCTACGAACTGCTTTGGCGTCGACATTTTAAATATGCTTAAAATCACGTATTTTCTATAATCCAAACTGAGGACTCACTTACCGATGTTTATGTACCTTACGCAACATGCAATACTAAGGTACTATTACTGTTGCCACATTACCATACGTATTTTCTATTCTTTGTTAGCAATCAATAGCACTTCAATCTTCTTCGTTCCATTTGAAGTATAATGTACAGTTCAAGGGGGTCGACCATTTCTACTGTCTCCGATGGTGCATTACATAAATAACGCTTAGTTTATAGACAGTATATATGAAATGAAGGATTTTAGACTTTCATTTCAACTATCTTCAGTTTCTTTCTTAAAAAAATTCACCTCTGTGACCTCTAGCGGTTACGTAATCAGATGGCTTATTTGCTAACTAGCTTTTGTTCCTAACTTCTAAAATTAAAATCAAAAGCTTCTCAAAGCAGGAGTGGCTCCATCACACCCAAGAAAAATATATAAACATGACGTTTTACTTACAGTGGCTATCCATCCAATCTTAATACCTTTTTGTCGAACCGGTGTCGAAGGTCGACCTGACATCATTTTCTTTCCCAGCTGTATTGGCAAATCAGTAATCAGCTCAAGTAGATTAATTAGTGAATTATTAATTTCGAGTATAAAACTACGAAAACCCGAGTTTAAATTATCGGGAGAACTTTTCTCAAAGAATAAATCCTATCAGTTTTTGGGTGTGTACCATATTCCTCCACAGCTGATTTCCTGCACACCTGACAATTTACCCCTCCATTATTAAGCGGCGCAGTAATGAAACTGGTTTAAGTTAGGTCTATGGAAGCTTTCCTTCTTTACAAACACGTTCCCTGGTACAACATGGGAGACTCACCAGAAAAACCTGGTTGTTAGGACTTATCACCACCAATAAATCCCTTTCGAATATATCACTAAATGAATTTATCAGCATTATGAATGATGCTGAAAACTAAGAAAAATAAAATTACTTATCACCATCAATAAATCACTTTCGAATATGTCACTAATGAATTTATCAGCAATATGAATGATGCTGAAAACTAAGAAAAATAAAATTTTAAAAAAAAATTAATAACATCTGCAGCGTTTAAAAATATGATCTGCTTTTCCTTTTTCCCCCTTCGGGCGCAAAGACTTAGTCACTAATAATGTCATAAATAAAGATTGTTTGCGTGTGCGAAGCTTGAAAGTTATTTTCTCTTGCTGAATAATCGTATGTTAGAAATTTTGCCCAAAAGGAGAATCAGTCAAATTTAAAAAAGAACAGTTAGCATGAACATTCTCATGCATTTTTCCGGTTTTCTGTGAAATTTGAATAACCAGTTGAAGGACTGTAATGTATAGCTTCGAGTTTTGTTTTCATTCGTTAGTTCAGACACGTCTATACATTTTTAACGGAAGAAATGAAAACTTTATTAGAGTTTTAAGAAAGAATTGTTCGACTTGTGTTCAATGCTGTAAAAAACTAACTTTAACTAAGCAAGGAAGCTTCCCATATAATACGCATCCTCTAATGTTACATTTTAGGTAAAATAAATAAATAAATTTATATAATTAGATAAAATGTTAATTTACAAGTAAGTTAGATAATTTGTTTGAAGCATGTGATATTGCACAAAGTCAACAAAAAAATGGAGCCTGAACAGATCAGCAGAAATTAATTATTAAATATGATGCATGGGTTGAGTTGTTTACTCTAAAAGTTAATTTGTTTGTTGAACTAGTCAACAAAACAGATGGACTTAATTACAGATATGGATACCTGCATTAATGAGAAGTTGTATAAATGTGACATATGTACCAAGGCATTTCCACTGAAACGAAGCTTGATCTCACATATGTGTACCCATACTAATGGAAAGCCATATACATGTAATCAGTGTTCCAAGTCATATAAATGGCATGGTTCTCTTACACAACATATGCGTATCCACACAAATGAGAAACTTTACACATGTGGTGAATGCTCCAAGTCGTTTTCAGGATTGAGTACTTTCAAGCAACATATCCTTATTCATACCAATGAAAGACCATACAAATGTGATAGATGTAGCAAGTCATTTCGAACCACTGGTGATCTTAAGAGACATACACGGATACACACAGGAGAGAGACCGTATCAATGCACAACGTGTTGCAAATCATTTACAATAAAAAGTAACTTAACTGCACATATGCGTACTCATACAAGTGAGAGACTGCATAAATGTGCTATATGCTGTAGGTCATTTATGCACAAAAATAACTTAAACAGACATATGATTATACACACTGGAAAAAGATCATATACATGTGACTTATGTTCCATGCCCTTTGTGTACAAAGAAGGCTTGCAGAATCACATGCTTGTCCACACAGGAGAGAAACCCTTTGAATGTGGTGTATGTCAGAAAACATTTAAGAAAAAGTCTAATTTAACAGCACATATGAATATCCACACAGGAGAAAAACCATTTGAATGTGGTGTATGTCAGAAGAAATTTAGGACGAAGTTTAATTTAACAGCACATATGTATATCCACACAGATGATAAACCATATCGATGTGATACGTGTAGCAAGTCTTTTGCATCAAAGCAAGCCTTTATCCTGCATATGCGTATCCACACAAATGAGAGACCGTATGCATGTGATGTGTGTTCTTTATCATTTGCATATAAGTGTAGCTTAAGTGCACATATGCTTTTGCACACTGGACAGAAATCAAATGTGTGTGAAGTATGCTCCAAATCTTTTGTGCGCAAATCTGGCTTAAAAAATCATATGCGCATCCATACAGGGCACAGATTACATAAATGTGATATATGTTCTAAGTCATTTCTTAGGAAATATCATTTAAAGACACACATGTATATGCATACAGGAGACAAACCACATGCATGTGATGTATGTGCCAAGTCATTTGCATTCAAAAATCAATTGATGAAACATATGTGTTTGCACACTGGTGAGAGACCATATGCATGTGACATATGCTGTAAGTCATTTGTGTACAAAGCTAGCTTAGGTATGCACTTGCGTTTACACAAAGATGAGAAATCGCATGAGAACAAATAAGTCAGTTGTTTGTGTTTGAGGATAGGATCTCTTCAACAATCATATGTTTACTCACACTGCTTAAAAACTATGTAATTAATTTTAAAAAGAAGGAAAATTCGTCACCATGGAACTGTAGATTTTCAAACCGTGTTTACTACCTAAGCCAACAAGTGTAACTCAAAAGTCTCATTCTTTAGAGGTCACAAAGTCATCCTTCCTTATAATCATGTTTGCCTCCCCCTCCTTTAAGAAAAAAAGTAGATCTTGGGGGGGGGGGGCTATAATGAAAACATTATATCTTGAGTCCCAGATTCTGTTAAATGATTCTTATTAATTTTATTTAAATTCTATTGCACATGCAACAGTAAAATGATGAGATAAAAGTTATCTTGTATAATCACACTTAAAGTGTAAAAGACTCGGCTGTAATTTGATGATAGTTACAATTTTCAAAAGAAAACAAGTAACCATCATCTATAATTTGTGCTGAAATTACTTCATCCAAATAAAAATAAAGGGAATTTTGGTTACATCATTTTTTAATTTATACATTAAAAGTAATTTCCATAGATGTTACTACTAGTTATTATTGTTGTGTAAATTATGATTTGAAATGTTTTGTGTCAACACTATTAGTGTTTGTAGAAAGCACAGGATGTTAAATAATTTGAACATTGCTTGAAAATTTAGACTGATTTTTTTTTTAATTATTATTATTCCTGAATACTAAACCATTTGCAAAGGTATGCACTTCTTCTTCTTTTATATATATATATATAAATTACGGTAGTTAGAGTAAATATATATATACAGAGAGAGAGTATTACAGAAATTATTCCAAATCATTTCCATGCAAAATGCCACTGAAATGTTAATTAAAAAAATAATAAAACAAAGACATGAAAGAAAAGAAATATAAAATCATTACAAATTACTAAATCTTGCAATAAAAATACATAAATACTCTATCAACTCAGTGTATTTAAATCAGACAAAAACCTAAAGTCGACAGAAATATACACACATGCAATATGTTTTTGAATGTGATATAGGTGCTAAATGGTTTAATGCAAAAGTCATTTAAGCATAGCAACTGACAAAAGTCTGTCAGAATTTAAGTGATATATATATTATAAGGTGCCGGGCAATTTCTTTGTGAATCTAACTCCCTGAATGTGATGGGATACAGAAGTTATTTTATGTGATAGAGATATAGAAGGTAGCATGAATACTTATACTAATGAACATCTTTTTAAGAATATAAATGTAGAATGTGATTTGCATAGAGATATGCTAAATGCAATTTCCCACTCAAGTAAAAAATTAATATATGCATGACTTTTTTCTTTCATATTTCCATTGTGAAGAAATTTTAAAATCTGACTAGATCATCTACTTGTTTCTTTATGCTTTATTCTTTTTTAGTTTTCAGAACAGTTTTTGTATTAGTTCTTTGGCATTTTTTGATTTGGCGACAGAAGTTTGGGCTCTAGTGTAGAATTGGGTGCCCTTTCGATTGGCGAAAAATTTTGTTCAGTTTTGGTGATGACACCCCATTTTTGGTTACCATGAGAGTTTTAACATGGTTTTAGCTTCTTGATTTATTTAATTGAAAATAAATCGCTGTGCACATGGACAAAGTCAAGGCAATGTGCAATGACTAAGTTTGTGCAATTCTCTGATGTTTTTTTAAGTGAAAATAGGTTGATATGTACATGGACACGGAGTTTGTGAAATTCTTTGACTTCTTGTTTTGGTTTTGTGTAGCGGCCATTTGGAAATTGTGTCTTATTGGTGCCGATGTTGGCATCAAAACAGAATTGCCAAAAAACAAGGGGCACCCAATTGTAAACTTTTACCAGTTTGTTACCAAGACAGACCCAGCTTTGACAACTGGAAGAAATGGCAAATCGTCAACAAAACCCATCAAGGTTAAATATATGTAGACTAAATAACAATCCTAAAAAATAAGGTCTTGATTGGAATGCTGCAAAAATACTGTTCTCTCTTCTTAAATATCTATAGTTTGTTTGCCTTTTTACAATAACTGTCGGGAACAAAAATTAGTTTGTTTTAATAAAGAAAAAAAATGTTTTTAATTATGAGTTAAATGAATTATTTTGAAAATTAATGTTACTTTTTATTCATCTATGTTTCACACTGCTATAGCCATCCACATCATTTTTATATAAAAGCTTTGCATAGCAATGGTTTAAAGTTGTGATAATAATATTTGTAGTTACCTAACTTTTTTCATTCTGAAACAGTTTTTCCAACAGCAACTGAATGCTGTTTTTTAACACTTGAAATTAATTGATTTCTTGGAAAATAAATCTTATTTCTGAAGTAAAGAAGTGTCATATATATACTTTGAAAAAATATGGTCAATATGTTTACAAAATCCTGTTCAGTTTTGGACAGCATTTAAGTAAAATAAATAATTTGTATATGATACAAGTAAACACTATTTCATGTAGGGAATCATTAATCAAGGAGCAAAGTATAATGTAAGGTTCCTTTATTTTATAACCAGAGCTATTTTATGTTTGGGATCTTTCCTGTCACTTCCCCTGTCTGTTTTCCCACTAGAATGCAAATGAAGAATTTTAATTTGTAAAACAAAACGTGTTTTGCCTCTGTAAGCCATGTTGCTAGTTGCTAGATAAGATTTGTAGTCTTCACCCTTGCATTAAAATTGCCGATAACTGAATTTGATGCCAGTTAAGTTTTGAGCCAACTTTGCTTTAAATTGATTTGTGTAGCATTTGGCTAATAGTTTATCTGAATTTAAATTTTATATTTTAACTTAATTGTTATCATACGTTAGCTTGCCACCAGTGGTTGGCTGAGTCGTTAGCACAAAGTGTGCCTTCTTTTCTTATTTAGTTTTAAAAAAGGATCTTTTGCACATTTCTCATGCTTCAGTTGTTACTTTGGTTGATATTTACTGTATGGTTCCACTTAGTTTCTCTCTGAAAAAATCGGCAAGTGGTATTGGTTGTTCGTGAAATAGGTTTTTCAGTAACCCTAATGTTGATAATTTGGGCTTAACTACCTTTGAGAAAAATTGTGCGAGTATTGCCAAATGTGTTGTGTTAAGTTGAGATTTTGGCTATTTTTTGTAATAGTAACCCTTTCGTATGGACCGGAGATTTTGAATTGCTGTGTTTGGTTGCACGTGTGTAATATTTTATGAAAGTGGTGCTTGAAAGGTCGTCTGAATGTTTGCTTAGTGTTATAAATGAGTATATTCTTCAGGAGACGACAATAATTTCAGACTGCTGGAAGGCATAAAATTGCCTTTCAGATGAAGAGCCGAAACCATCAAAAATTTAATTGAATTGCTTATGTGGAGGATGGAGAAGGTGTCAACATATGCATGTGAAGAAAAAGTATGTTAAAAAATTGACATTTTATATATTTATTGGTGTTTCTGTGTTAATTTTTGTTAAAAGGTTTGTTGTTTAATGTTTTTATGTTAGGAAAATTGTATTTTTGGTTATTTATTACTCTTTGTGTATTTTTGATAATTTGTTTGTGTCTGTGTGTTAAAACATTCGCAAATTTTTTCTGGTTAACGTGATAGTTTTAAATTTGTTTTAGCTTTCTGATATTGTTTAAGTGAAAATAGATCGATGTGTACTTGGAGAAAGTTAAATTACTGTGCAATGCCTAGTTTGTGCAGTTCTCTGATGTTTTTTTAAGTCAGAATAGGCCGATGTATACATGGAAACCGAGTTTAATTTCTTGTTTTTGTTTTGTGTAGTGGTTGGAAGGATCGGTACCATCTTGAAATTGGTGCCGATGACCAGTTTCGAGATGGTGTCGATCCTTCATGGCATCAAACAAGAAATGATTCACCAAGTGGTACCGTAAAGTTTAACCGTTACTTTAGATGTAATGATAATTCTTAATGTCTACCTAAAATTTAGTTACACTATATGGTTGCAAAGAATATATCTAAACTTCATAATAATTACATTTAAGATGTTGAAATTGGTATTTAAGTACTGGCCATGTAGTCAAATTTTTATATGTAAATTGTACTTTGACTTTTATTACAACAAATTCAGATTTCTGTTAGATAAAATGTGTAAGTAATGTAAAAAATTTGCTTGAAATTTAAAATAAAAAGTCGACAGCTGTGTCAGCATACTAGAACTTTTTTTTTTTTTTACAAATGCCAAACATTAGTGCTTAAGCCATTACTTCACGGGCTCTCCAGTCACGGTTGCCACGCTACCTGGAAAACTGGAAAAAGGTCAGGGAATTTGAAAATTGACCCAAAAAAGTCAGAGAATTCAAATATTTTAGTCTACATCTGGAAAAGTCGGGGAATTTCATACAACGATCCCCCAAAAAAGCAAGTTTTGCGCCAAGATGCAAGCGATCACTTTCTTGGCGCGCGTTAGCGTCTCTCGGGCAGCTGGCGTACAGCCAGTTCTTGCAGCTCCAGACAGATTGTCTTTTAGAAAGGCAAAGCAAGTTTCCACTAACTTTAGTTCCCAGTCACCTTGATAATTAAAAAAAAAGACGCGCATGTGCAGTGCATGTTGACCTAAAGAAAATACGTATTCTTGTATCAAACAAAATCGGTTTTATGTCGTACATGGAGTTCATACGTCCATACTACATGCCGTACTGTACCGTACATGTACACACGGGATTTGGCGATATTATGATGAGCAGCATTTTGGTGTTGGCGGCAATTTTCAAAATCCTGCCAAGGCCGTAGCGTATACTAGGATTTTACCGCAAAATCTTTTAAATACTTTTTTTCCTTTTTAAGAAATGCCTTATTTGTTTTGTAGTAAAATAAAAAAATAGTAATCAGTCATCTAAGTTAACTATATTCGCCAAAATATCGTTGATTATTGTAATTCAGTTTTTTAATTATTTTAATGTTATTCATATCATTTAATGTTGCTTCTTTCCCGTAAATTTATTTAATATTAGTAAATAATACCTTCGAATTTCAGGAAATTTTCTCTGGCCTAATCCTGAAACTAATTCTAGCAGTATGATGACATAACATCACGAAATTCAATGCACATATTTTTTGCTTATGTATTCAGCTAAATAAATATAAAATATGTTAATTTATTTAAAAATATCATTAAATAGATTTCTTTCTTTCGTTTAGCTGCAAAATGTCAGCAAAAAAAAAAAATTATCTACATTGGGCAGATTCTGATCTCAATTCTTCAGTGGAGAAAACAACTCATATTATAGTTATGATAGTAATCTTTGGGGATAATATATAAGTCATATCTAATTGGCAAATTTTTGTGTTTTCAAGTGGTACCATAATTAATTTACCTCTTAGCGCAGCTGAAGTGCATTACGCTGATAGACTGGAATTTTCTTAAAACACACCTGGAAAACCTGAAAAAGTCAGGGAATTTCATTCTCCTGTTTGAGTGGCAACCCTGTCCAGTACTTTTTAACAATGCTCTCATACCAAGAAAGTGCAATACAATTATTTAAATGTTAAAAAATCATAGGTTAATTGGAGTCTCACAAAATACAGTTCGAGGAATCCACCACTCCAGTTCTGTAGAGGTGGTCTCGCAAATAGTCATGTACGGTCAGACGCCTAAATAGAGCTACCACTGTCTTTCTTGGAAAATTGGGAATTAAAGTTGTCTCTTTCCCCA
>KK112225.1:93911-106411 GCA_000611955.2 Stegodyphus mimosarum | reverse complement strand
CTAGAATCGTCCAACTCTTATCCATAGCACGTTGAATCTAAGCTATAAGTTACTAGAACTATAAGTTATGTGCAATATATTCTGTAATCTAGGCAACATTATATTTTTTAGTCAGACAAGTTATAAAAACGTTGTAAAATCAATGAGGAAAATCTGATTTTGCTCTATGAATTCACACAATTACATGCCCCTATAGTTCTAATTTAAGAACTGTAGCAAAAAAGTATTTTTAGACCACAGTAATTTTGATCGTGGCCCATTTTAGGAAACATATAAGAAGTGTAAATTTGCATGTGGTTCCTTAGCAAAGTACCAAGAATTTACCCCATTCTACTAAAAATCTGTTGTTTTCTTTGGGGGGAAGGAGGGGAGAGTTTATAATATGCAGAGTTGACATTTAAAAAATGTCAAGAATCGTGATTTAATATTAAAAGCATTAGTCGTAACTACTTGCAATTTATCCCTCCCACCATCAAAGCTCTGATGCCTACCAAATTCGTTAAAGTTACATGGACAGAAATAACAACTCGTGTTTCAGCTCAGTATAAAGGGTTATCATAATTTTTCATTCATTGTGCCCAAAAGTCGGCAAAAAAGATTCTTGCCAAATAGGGCTAATACTAAAGCTGTTCCAAGTTTACTGTTGAAATTATGCAAAAATCCTTTTCATGTAGAAAAATGGGACCTCTAAAGTGCGAAATGGTCTTAATTACCAAGTAATTATCTTACATCAGTAAGGTATCATATTGTTAAAAAATATGAGAGAGAGAAGAGAATTATGTTTAATATTTTTCACTACCAAATTGCTTCTTCGTTTTATTTTGAATTTTTGTATTCCTACTTTATTTCAGTTTTAAATTCAGTAAAAAATGTTGAATCTAATTCTTTTGCTTGATTTGACATTGGAATTTTTTCCCTATATCGGGGAGGACTTCAGAACTTTCAAATTAACTGTTTAAATACTTAAGAATAGTTTATCTGCTAATTCTGGATGCAGAAACGCGGTGGTTCTCAAGCGGAAGGGGAATTGTAATTGAGTCTGATGTATCCTCCTCTTGATAACGTTATATCCGATTTGATTGAATTCCTCTTCTTTTATAGTTTTTCTGGTTTTTATAATTATGTTTCAGTTTCATATTTCTTTAATTCTTATTTTTCATATTTTTAGGATATTTTGAAATTTATTGGTATTGAATTTCACTTCTTTGGGTCTTTGTGTAAAATTGGTTCTAAATTTCTTAATTTTTTTCTCTCTCACTCTATATGTATATACATTATTTTCACCTCTTATGAGTATAGCAATTTCTCATTTCTGTAAAAATAAAAGTTTATAGAAATACCCGAGACTTCTTCTGAGAAACGCAATCTGAAAAACTGTTTTGATTGACGAAAACTTTGCCACCCCTGGGGGAATCCATAATTTTCACAAAGATGCGAACGGCTTTATAACTATTCAGCGTTTTTCGTAAGAATGCGGTCACCTTTATGCAAAGTCCCCAATTTTTTGTAAAAGTGCTAAAGATTCATTTCATCAGCTGCTTAATTAATTACTCAGTAATTTGAATGAAAATAGAACTTGCATAAGGCTGCCAGGAATCAGTTTCAAGCCAGAAGTGCGTGCTTTCCTATGCCATTGGCACCGTTACGAAGACTTAGGTTCTTTTCGAATAGCGGCCGACTCTTATAAGTTTGCAGCAGCACCGTTGTCAAGGCTTTCCTCCCCTTAAGAAAATAGCCCTCGTGTGCATTGCCATATTGAAATAGCCTAACGTAACCAATTTGACAACAAAATACTTGCTTTTCTGTGAAAAGTTCCTGTGAAGTTTTTTTTTGCCTCCCAAGGCTTATTTTTCTCGGGAAGAAACGCTGTGGAATTTTTTTTATGGGGGGGGGCGGACTCATTATTACAGTAATAAGTAAACAGCAATATTTTTTGCTTTCAAATAAAATGCAGATGTGCTTTTGAAAAGAGTTTTATGGATGTCATTCATATTTTGACTTGCTGTTATCATTACGAAAAGCATATTTAGATTAATACATTTTAGACATCGCATTTAGTTCGCATCTTTATTTGAAATTATTAGACATTTTAGTTCGCATCTTTATTTGAAAGTCTAATACTTAATACAAAGGAGTTACACGAAAACATAAATGTATAAGGAAATATATTTCTTTTGATACATAAAATCTAAAGTCTGCACAATTTAGTTTCAGTTTTGTTAACATTCAGTAAAAATGCAACATGTACTAGACCAAGGATGACAAACGTATGCCAACAGGTATTTCAGTGACACGCTACAGGCGCATATTAAATTACATACGAATAAATAAATGTACGAGGAAATATATTTCCTGTTATACATGTAATTTAAAGTCTGTATGATTTAGTTTCAGTTTTAATTAATGCATTCAGTAAAAATGTGGCATATAAACTACTTTCAAAATTTAGCTGGTTCCGGTGGACCACCTGCAGCTACATTTCTACCATATTCCCAAAACTCGACAAAAAATTTGAAGATTAGATCTAACTATGGAAATTTGCGTTGCGGCTGAGTTCCAACCACGAATTAATAGTTTTAGAAAAAAAAAAGTGGGAATTGATTGGTTAATTAATTAATTGGTTGTGCTGTGAGTGGATGTTAGAAAAGTAAAGTTGGCCTATCAAAAACGTGATTTACTTTTTTTACATCTACTCATAGCACAAGGAACCAATCAATTCTCACTTATTTCATTTAGAAAACTCCCCATTCAGAGTGGTAAAAATAAAAAGAAAAATAGTATATTTTTTTTGTGTTGTATTTATTCAAATATGTAATTATTATACTATTAATTATGTAATATGATAACAGTCGTAATATAATTAAAATTGAACATTAATAACGTAATGTAACTTCTACAATGACAATCACAAAATATTAATTTAGAAGTCAAACAACAAAAATCAGCGTTATATTTTCACATTATATCTTATCTCGTTCATTTGCACTTTTGCAGCTGAGGATGGTGGTTCGGTAAAACCATCGAAACTAGTCCTGGGAAAATTTGAAAATATAACCCCGAGTTTTGTTGTTTGACTTCTAAATTAATATTTGTTCGGCGTGTTATTGTATTTTAATCACAAAATAGTCATAATTTTAATGGGAGGGATGTACTTGATGGATTGACGGGAAATTATCAATATTTGGCTTCAGTTTTGTTAGGAATAACCGCAAATCTTCACGTTCCGTGATATTCAATGTCCTCCTTTTTTTTTTCTTTTTTTTTTGTTGTTTTGTTTTTCTGTTAAAAGGTTTGTACCGACACTAAAACGTTTGTTGACAAGATATGACGAGGGAAACGCTATCAAAAGCTTTCTCGCAATTCCCCACAGTCCAGGATATTTTTCTAGTATTTCTGCCTGCAGCCAAAATATTTGACACCCTCTTTTAAATTTCACCTTCAGCTCCTCATTAGTGCTAAGCTCGAGTAGTTCGTCTTGTAATATCACATTTTCCACTTCCGTTTCATCAAATGGATTTATGATCCATGGTGGTATTTCCATCGTCAGGATATCTTCAAATCTGATTTTGAAGTCATCATGCAGGGCAATTAAATGTTGAATGTATGTCTGAATATCCTCATCAAGGCATTCTACCTGTGAAAAGTTTGAAAACTGGGAAAATTCGCGCCGACTAATATTTTTTTTTTCATAAATTTCAATTTTCCGAGAAAATCTGAAATTATACCCTTTGTTTTTATTAAATTGAAGCTCTCCCCCCCCTTGTAAGTTCATGTCATCAAATTTTTTGAACAAATCTGTCAAATACGTGATGTCTGCTTTGAAATTGATAAGGTTTTCTTTTAAATCTGGATCTTTACTTTCCAGAATCTCTAAAGCTAGTTCAAAAAGTGATTAAAATCTTATTAAACATGCACCTTTCGACAACTAGCGTACTTCAGTATGTAAGAGCAATCGTTGGAAGTCTTCGTCATTTTCATCGCACAGTTGTGTAAATAAACGCGTATTCAACGCATTGCTTCTTGTTTTGTTAACTGTATTAATCACAAATTGAAGCGATTGGTGCAATCTATCACTCAAATGTTTCGCTACTAGGCGTTGTCGGTGGATGACACAGTGAATTACAGTTACCTCTGGTATAATTCTTTTAAGAAGCCTTATAAACCCACGATATCGCCCGCCCATCTGTTGCCACCGAAATAACGTTTGTGAATGGAATCGATTTTTCCTTAAAAAAATCACTCAGGACATTAAATATTGATTCACCTTTAATGTCCGTCTCCAAAGTTTTCGCGAATAGTAGCTCTTTGTGAATTTCTTCGTCCATAGCAAATCGAACATATGCCAATAATAATGCTTCATTATCAGGTAGAGTTGTTTCGTCCAGCTGAATAGAAAAATGAGTTGTTTGCAGATAATTACACAAGAAACTTTCAATATCGGAGCTGATTTCATCAACGCGTCTTTGTACAGTGTTGTGATCAAAGGAATTCTTTTGAGGATGTCAAATGGAGATTTGTGCAGGACAGTTTTTAAAACCTCTTCAACAGTGGATAAAATGAACTGTTCGCGAATGGTGTGCGGTTTTCCAGATTTCGTTATAAGTAATGAGATATTGTAAGATGCTCGCAAGCCATCATCGTTACTTTCAGATGTTAAAGCGATGTGCACGGTGGCTCTCTTTTCATATTTTTCCTTCAATGCTTGAAAATATTTCAAATCTTTACCTATTTTATCAGGATGACACCTTCTTAGATGATCTTCGAGCTTCGATAGTTTCATATAGTCATTGCTCAAAACTTTGTTGCATAAAAGGCAGATGGGCAATCGCTTGTCTACCTTTGATGGAAGAAAACCAAATTTTAAATAATCAACACCATATTGTCGACATTTCTTCTTAGATTGAGCCATATTTCGTATCAGTTACCTACCTGTAAATAAAAAAAAATCTTTGTTTTAGTAATCATAAGGCGGCCTTACTCAACAAGATATGGCTATTTTAACAGAATAGGATTACCTAATTAATTATTCCAATGAAATAAACAAAGTACCGACGCAAACTGATTCTAATTATTAAAAGCAATAAATCTCTTCATAAAATTCTATTATGGATCTTAATCCATAATAGAGTTTTATGAATACGGCTGAAACGATTTTAAGGTAATGTAAAACATTTTTTGATAATTATATTTTGATATATTTCTCTAAATTCGATAGAAAATACTTTTAAATAATATTTTGATATCAAAACTCCGCAATTTTAATTATTTATTTATTACTTTAATGCACGTTGCGGGTACGTAAAGACGCGTACAATTTATGAAAATATATTTAATTCAGTCATTTAGCATTACTGCTTTGCCAGCCGAAAGAGACTGGCCACGTGATTTACTGATCCCTCCGATTTGTTTCTCGGAGTGAAAATAGGGAAGATGGGTAGCTGCGGATGAGTTCTGTTGTGGAATACAAAGAGTCTGTTGCTTAAATGCCGACAAGAATAAATAAAAGAAAACAACGTATAAAGGGGAGATGCATAAAATGGGAAATTACTGAACAAAAATCAGATTAAAATTATCACAAGAATAACATACACACACACAGAATAAAAAGCACATCTATAATAAACTTTTAGAATTTATTATAACAATTGTAAGCTAAAATAATTGCTGTAAACATGTCTGAAAAATTAATTACACTAATTATTTACATTAAAAATTAATTATTTGCATTGAAGTCTTTAAAATAGTACAAAATTAAAGAATTTCTTACTTTGGGTTTCATTAAGCAATTATGCAAAAACAATAATAAAAATATTTCAGTTGGAAATTTAACCTTCGCTCTCTGTCGAATCGTCCGAAAAACATTCTGAATCGTCATCATCGTCCAAATAACTAAAGAGTCGCACATTTCTTCAAGTATACCATCTTTTTCCCAGTAAGCATTTTCCAAGCTTTCTACGTGTGCACAATAGTTCTTCCATTTTTCAATTGTAACATTTTCTATAGCGTGTTCAGTAAGCTTCAAGAATTTTTCCATGTTCATATCTGCCGTTATGTTTTGTGCACGAATAAAATGTTTGATATCTGCCCAAACATACTCTATAGCATATATGTCACAGTGATATGGTGGCAGTCTCAACGCTGTGAATCCATGTTCTTCTAACATGACATCAAATTTATATGTTTTTTTCGGTGGCAAATGTTCTTTAACAATGTTCAACAGTTCAATCTTTCGCATATTTGGTGAGCACACAATATTGTTTGAAGTAAGCCAATCCATTATACTCTGCTTATTATGAGATGAATTTGGGGGCTTGTTCAGTTGCACTGAATGGTAGGGAACATTGTCTATTACAACAATTGAATCCTTTGGTAAATTCGGAATCAATTTTTCTGTTGCCCATTTCTCAAATATATTCGAATTCATTTGCCCGTGGTAATCTCCTGTGCTACAATTAGCTTTATAAATTAAGTTTGTGTTTGGAATAAATCCCATTTCCCACCTGCGCATAAAACGATGATTCGCCTTGATGCTGCTCACGTCTCCACAGCTCCGAATACTTCCTCCGACTGCCAACATTTTCCAACCGTCAAATTACTATCGACCCAAGTTTCATCTACGAAAATAAGAGGCCTTTTCTCTTTTCTGAATCTGTGAATATTTCTCAAATATCTCGTTCGCGAAAGTACTATATCATTTCGTTCCATGATGACTTTTCTTTTATTTTTACAATTTTTCCAACGGAATCCGATTTCATGAAGTATCTTTCGTAGGGTTTCTTTCTCTCTTGGAAAATTTATTTTTTACTTTAACTTTATCAGTAATTTTGGAACCGTTGGTACATTTTTCTCCGTCACATAAAACTCGTGGACAGTTCTCCTTATTACATCGAGATCAAATCCGTCTAAAGCCACATTTTCTATCGTTTTCTTTACAGGACGCTTCTTAGGAGAAGGAAAACTGGGGAGATCATTTCGGTTGCCTTCTTTACGAATTCTTCTGATGGTGCTTTCTGATATACCGGCGATAGCAAAAGCTCGTTTAGTAGCATGCGATAATGGGATGCATACAGAACCCTTATCTGCTTCATTATCACAAAATGTAACAACATTGTGCAAAATTCCTTTGGTCGAGCTTCGAAAGTGTTTGCCTTTTGAATTCGATGATGCTTTGGAATCCATGAGCAAAAATATCAAACAAAAAACACAAAAGTATTAGACAATAATTAATTGTGACTGATACAACGATCTTTGGATGGAAAGAACTAAATTTAAACAAGCGCAAAAGGGAGAAGCTAAGAACACTCTGAGATCACTGAAGGAAATTCCAAGCAAGTGTATTTTTCCGTCCCTCCAGACCTTCCTTTCTCCCCCCTGGCTGGTAAAAAAAAATTACTAAGAAAGTAGAGACAAAAAGTTCAACCTTTCTCGGCTTTCTGTTCTTTTATGGAAGTATCTAATAATGACTCTGTTCAGTATATAATTTTTAATACTTATCTACCACACGCAAACATTACAAATATGCTTATTACAACATAAAATAAAAGTATGTATAACAAATAGGCAGGTAAATCGTTACTTTTTCCGACACTGGCAAACACCAACATCGATTCACTTTAATTTTCGAAATTCCGGAAACAAATGAGTAACGTTTATCCTTGGCATTCGTATTTATATTGGTGAGAATCAAACAAGTTCATGCAAGATTGCAAGCCCACACACCACAAGTCGTATTTCGTGTTCTTCACTATCGAAAGCAAATAAAATTTCTTGAACCCCCGCTTACGAATTGTGAACCCCCATTGTTTTGTCACGCCAAAGTAGACCCCCATCGAGTCTCCCGTGGACCCCTGGAAGTCCACCTGGACCACTCTGAGAACTAAGGTAATAGACCCAGGATGGCAAGTCTATGGCAGCAGGTATTTTGGTGGCATGCCACAGGTGGATATTAAATTGATTTTATCACTTACTTCCCTGAAAACAAGATTTTAAAAAATTTTTCCAAGACTAGGGGCCATTAAAGGCGGAATCAAAAATGAGCTCTAGCATGAACAACATTATGACATTTTCTAGGACGAGATGGTAACTAGTGCTCTGCTCCACCATCGAAATTACTCTAAGGAAGACTGACGTTTCCTTGAGGAATTACGCAAAGAATTGCAAATTATGACTTAATTTCGGTTTTAGTTTCTTATATTTGAATATGAAAGTACAGAGGCTGTTCGCACATTTTTTAGACGAATTTGGTTTGCTATAGAAAAAAATCGCCTGCTTGGACCAATTTTTTTTAACTGCAACTATATTTATATTGCACTATGAAAGTGTAAGTTATCGTCTGTCACTTGGCAATTTTGTTTTCATGCAAAATGGCGTATTTAAAGAGCAATGGACGGAAGGCAGTGTTTGTGCTTTTTCCAAAGGAAATTATTCCTATTTAATTATGAAAAAGTGCTGTGAAAGCCATGATTATTCCGTATCTAAAGCAACTACAGGTAATATTGTCAATAAGAAAGTAAAAAAAAAGTTAAAGTTTGGCTTCAAGAAGAAAAATTCTTCAAAATACATATCCAAGGAAAAAACGGAATGCAGAAAAATGTTTCGAATGTTGCAAAAGTAAGAAATTAAATGTTAAAAGAAAATTCTTTAAGGACAGTTGCATAATCATTAACACGCTCAATGTCAACTGTAAACAAAATGGTTAATGCCGATTCAAATCTTAAAAAGGTGAAGAGCGTAATTTGCATCGTCTTTCTCCAAGACGTATCGCCGAAAGCAGAATGCTCTACAGAATTTTCTTATGAAACACAATTATTCTCAAAAAATGGAAAAATATTGTCACGATAGATGAATCTTGGGTATATTTAAATGACCGCAGTAAAAAGAGATCGATTTATTGTCATCAAATAAAAGAAAAAAAAATCTTAGAACATGGTTCAAACAATCTAAAGAAAGCTTTTCAAAGGTATTTATGATTGTTTTAGTTTTCCATATCACGGCAAATTAAAAGTAAAGAGAGCGCAGAAAAATGTGAAGATCAGCTCCACGTAGTATGAGAAATACATTTTACACCCAGTTTTCAAATATGAATTAACTTCTCTTTACCCACAATGCCATATATCGGTAAAACTGCATCAAGACAAAGCAAGAAGCCAAACGTCAAACGATACTGTTAATTGTCCGGAAAAATGGAATACAAAATGTGCATCAAGTCCATATCCTTCACTCATATCCCTGCTAAATCTCTTTATGTATCATCGACGGATTTTTGCGCTTTTAGACTTTTAGAAAGCGGATTATCCAGATGTCAGCCTACAACCATTCTTGGACTTGGACTCCTTTGGAAACCTGTTCAAGAGAAATGGGATAAAATACCTATTTCGATACTAAGCAAGGCATTATTGTCTTGGAAATTACGTTGCAGGATGATAGTGAAGAATAAGGGTTATCAAATGGAACATTTAAAATACAAAAATTTAGGTGAAATATTTTTGTAAATACAATGAAAATTGTCTAAAAAATGTGCAAACGTCCTCTGTAATATGCAACAAACCTGATGTTTTCAGATGCAGGGGAACAATTTTTTTGCGAATGAGAGCACTTATGAACGCTATAGTCTACTTTATTGATTCAGACAATTTGATTTTCTAAATCTAACAAACTAAAAAAAGTGACAAGATAATAAGGCTTCTGTACGACACAAAAACTGAATATTTAAATAAATAAATGCCACATAAAATCTTCATATTAGAGTAGTGGTTCTCACACTGTGCCAAGGATACAAAGAATAATCTTTAAAATTAAAAATTTTTATGTAGATTCGATGCTAAGCGTCAATGTGAAATAGAATTTGGAGTTTAAAACCTCTTTAAAGGATTACTGAAGTCATTACTGGTTATTGAAATCAAAGCAATGCTTTGAAGATAATTTTTAAAAATAAATATATTAAGTGGCATATTGGACAACTGAAAATAATAAACCGTAATTTAACTGGCACACTAATCGGAAAAGGTTTGCCATCTCTCCACTGGGCAGAAATATTCAGTTAGAGAATTTGTTACCATTCATAATTTTGACTTAAAATGAAACGAAGTTGCGAATGATTAGTAAAGAAATAAAAAATTACTTCTCTTTTTAAATTAACGTTTGTCTATTCAAACATTCTTCATCAAAATTTCTTTACGTTAAAAACTATTACGAGTATATTAGTACAAATATTAACCTTTGAAGTTCATTTCGAATGCTTACGTTTTAAAATAAATATTAAAAAATGAAAAATTTGAAAGCTTCAGATCTTATATTGTGTCCCAAGGGACTTTTGACTTTTTTTAACGTTTTTTTGTGTTACCTTTATTTATTAAATAACATGTTCTTCAAACTTAAACCATAAAATTCAATTCAACAGCAATATCACAAAATATTTAAAAACAGCATATCTTTAGAATTTCTGATACATAATCTCACGCGCTGGAGATAATTTTTTTCCCTCGTACAATGTTGGCATTACTCGCTTTGAAATCATTAAGTTTGTTAATCAAAAATTCGTTCAAGTTTTATATAATATGAAATAGATAGTAAAACAAATTCCAAATTTGGGCTTCCAGATGCCCATATTTGAGTGGAGGATTACGTTATTCAAAATTTAATGTCTCTAGGTACCGTTGTTTTTTCACAGTGCGAGAAACATACATACATACATTCATGAAGATTCTTCATTATTTAATTTCTTAAAATATAATGCAAGGCTCTAATATTTGGTGGCAACAATTTGAAAAGTGAAACGCCGTTTATAGTGAGCCAGCACAAAAATCCGAAACGAAATTAATAGCCCATCTGAGCTAACGCCCTTTGGGTTAACACATATTCATGTAATTTTACTTACATAAAGGTAAACTAAAATGCTTTTATTGGACGTACTGGAGAGACATAATTTCTATTGATTATTTATGAAATACTCATTAAATTGACAAAGTCCAATTATTTTAAGAAACAACATCGAAGTGAAATTGGCTCTTCTCTGATGCAATAAAAATTTTATGGTGGTATATAGAAAGTACATTAGGATTACTATAGCAATTAAAATAAAATTACTTGCATTTACTTCGCTCTCATATGCAGCGAAAAATACAAACGAAAAATATTTCATTTATTACGATAATTGAATGAATATCCAATTGAAAAATTAAATGAATATCTAGGCCATTAAAAAACAAATTAAAAAAATATTAAAAAAAAAATCTGAAAGATTTCAGATTTTAAATTACGTCCAAAGGCGCGTTTTTTTAACGTTTCGTGTGCTACCTTTTTTTTTATTAAATATCATGTACTGCGTACTCAAACCATAAAATTCAGTTCAAAATCAATATCGCAAAATCATTTTAAAATGAACATATCTTTAGAATTTCCGTAAGTCTCGTGCGCTGGAGATAAAAATGTTTTTTTTTTTCCGTACAGTGTTGCCATTGCTCGCTTTGAAATCATTTAGTTTGTTAATCAGAAATTCGTTGAAATGTTACAAAACATAAAATCGATAATAAAGCAAATTTCAAATTCAAAATTAGGGCTTCCAGATGCCCATATTCGCAGTAGGATTACGTCATTCAAAATTCGATGGCTCTAGGTTTTATCACAATGCGAGAAACATGCATACATTTATGCAGCTTTTTCATTTTTTAAAATTTAATGCAGAGCGATAACATTTAGTGGCAACAATTTGAAAAGTGAATCGGGCATTCAGAGTGAATTAACGCAAAATCGCAAAACGAAAGTAATAGTCCTTCGGGACTAAATCCCTTTGGACTAATAAATGTCTTTTTTTTCCCTATTTATACGAAATTGGCTTGTATTAATTACTCCGTTATGGCAAAATAAGCTGGGGTGGAAATTTAAAGGAGAAGGATTTTCTAAGGTAAACTGGGTTGTGTTTATACTAGAGTAAGAAAGATCATAAAAATTCCTATGTAGCCATCTCGTTCCCCGGAGCTCAAGCCTAGATCGGATTACCAATGTTCAGTGACCTTGACGCTCAGCCACTGGTGAGCACAGTTCGGCGTACAATCAGAAATTATACTCAGAAACTGTAAATTATTGTATAAAATACTAATTTCTGTTTTCCCTCCTATAATGTAAATGCGATTTCAAAAACGATCGTTCCCATTTGGTTGCCTTATTTGTAAAACAAAAGCGTTACATAAATAAGCTGAATAAAATAAAATGAAACAGTTTTAGTTGAATGTTAATTGTCTTCTGATACTGAATTAAAATTTATTGTTAGGTAAAATTATATTTATAATTAAAATTTATTGTTTGGTAATATGCAAAGAGTGTAGATATTAAATATATAAAAAATCGATATGTGAAGCAGATAATTTCAGAAGTCTTATTTCTCAGCTTTAAAAAAATTTACGAGTTTACACAGCGTATCGTAAAAAAACTCTAATGAATTATAAAAATGTGCAAGTTTTTACAGCGTTTACTGTGATAATTTCCTTAAGAAAATCCTCCAC
>KK112225.1:37447-93881 GCA_000611955.2 Stegodyphus mimosarum | reverse complement strand
GACAGTTAAATCTCATGTGCTAATGTCATAAAATTATCATTTTATGGGGTGGTTATACCTTTGTTAAGGTAAACAAAATTAATGGCAATAATATAACAATAATTTTGCCCCTCTGGATAAAATCCGGAGTAGTCAAAAATTAAAAATTTCTAGTTTTAAAACTAACACTGTCGCATCTCGTTACTACTATCGCCCTTCTGCAAATATTTTGGAGTAACCGGATCAGACTTAATCATAATTTCTTTTAATTTAAAAAAGTTAGCCATATTATTAAATTCTTTAAGGAATCTAAGAACGTTAACACGGTCATTTCGCAAATGTGATACTGGAACTGTTCTATAAAATAGGAATATCTGTTTTTCCGAGTTTCGTGTGATCTTTACACGTATCAATCGTTCGTTTATCACTCTCAGCCTAGCTTGTATTACAAACTGTTCTTCATGTGCGCGGAATTTATTTCATGTTTAATGTCACATAGTTTAGAATGGCATGGCATAACAACATCATTTTGGAGGACTGAAAGAGTAGGAATCAGCCATTATGAATAAAGAAATCATTGTGTTGTCCGGAATGGCAACATCAGAAAGAAAAGAACGTTGGTTATTCAAAAAATAGAGACAGAGCAGGTGTTATCAGCGAACGGAGTCAAACGTTGGGCGCTGCTTACCGTAATTGTAATTCATCGTGATTCTAATTAATTTTTGATCGGTTAATTTCCTTTGTTATATTAATAAAACATGTTGTTCGTTTTGTAAGAAAGTCTGGATGAATCTTTTATTATTTGGTGTATCTATGATCTCTTCGGCGGGTCATCCACCAAAGGGGGGATAAAACTATTTGTCCGTTAGCCGATGTTCTCAAAGAAGAAGAAAGTTTTTACTGAAAGTAATCAAAGCAGAAGTCATTTCTGTCTCAGATTCTCTACCGAATAAATTCAAATTTTTCTTTGATTCACGTCTTGTAACACGCCGTGTCAAAGCAAAATGGCTCATCAATTGTGGAATTAATTGTTTACTTTTTTAATTACCTAATTTTTATGACGATCAATTTTTGTTTTAAAATTTTACTTCGTGAATAGAAGAATTGCACCGCTAGCGAGGTTGCACCTAATGGGATGCTATTAGACCCAAAAAATTAATTTAAATAAGCTGTTTACGTGATGCTAATACTATATCGAACGGCGCCATGGACGCCTTCTAACACGATGCGAAATATTTTCGTCTGGCGATTACTTTAACGTTTTAAAACGGCACCTTTCTCGATTAGGTTTCTTCGTGCATGACACAACTTGCATATATGCAAGGAGCGACAGAAGTTTCTAAAGTAGCCGCCGAATGTAAGATTCATCTTTTAATTGCCAATGGTTGAGTGGTTGAGACCTCTGAAAGCTAGGAATCTTACCCGTGTTCCATCCCAAGCGAACGGGATGGCTTCATGGTTGGTTTTCGCGGTTTCCCCATGCGTAACGAGAATACGAGGTAGTTTTTCTTAGAAAGTCCTCCGTGAAAACATCCTGACTCTTAGGCAGATTCTCCCCGTGATCTTCGCCATATTCAATATAATTTCAGTTGCATTTCCATAACAAAAAATGCAACATACAAAACAGAGTTATCCGAATGCGGTGGAAATCGGTGGATGGGATGTACATGTATTGAAAACGAAATTCTAATAGTACCATTAGAAATGAAAGATTTGTGCAGAAATACAGCTATAAGAGCAAATAAGTGAATAATGCGTTGGCCCACCTCTGATGCAAGATGAAATCCGGTTGGACATGGAATCTTAGATTTGGAGTACATCCTCCAGCGAGATTGCTTGCCATACTCTTTCAAACTGGCAAGTTAAATCGGCGCCATCCAGGGATGGACGGAAATGGCTGCTCATCAAATCCCAAACGTGCTCTGTCGGGGAGAGATCTGGCGATCGCGTCGGCCAGAGAAGTGTTGGAGAAGCACGAAAACAATCAGTCGTGCCATATACATCTGAGCACTACTTTGTTGAAATGTAAGCCCAGTAGTCCGTGAAAGAAAAGGCAACAATACAGAGCTATGATCTCGTCGACGTGCCGCCGTGCTGTAATGGTGTCATATCAGAAGTGTCCGGCTATCAAATGGCACCTCATACCATAGCTCCTGGTTTTCTGGCGGACAATCTTCAAGTGAGTATGCACCTTTGTCTTGGACGTCTCCGTACATGTCTTCGTTGGTCATCGGGTCTCAGTTCAAAGCAGAATTCATTGTTGAAAGCAGTTCTACTCCAGGCTGTTAAATCCCGGGTTGTATGCGTCCGACACCACTGCAAACATGCCTGGTGGTGGGCAACGGTGAGGGCCGGTCGGCTGAATGGCTTCCCTGCCCCATGCCAGCATCGTGAAATGGTAGCAACGCTCGGACCCTGCGACCACCGTGCTTTCTTTATTTTCAAATTGTGACACTAGTCATATTTTTCGTGCACACATTTACGAGACATTGGTACGCTCCACGTAGATCGACGGTACCACACTCTCGTGGAAGTTATGCATTAGCATTGGAATATCTTCTCTTTCATATACTACCCGTCGATAGCTGAACTGGCAGAGCAGTGGACTGGAGAGGCGTTGAAACAGCTATCCATAGCATCCGGATGCCCCGTTGCAATTTGCTCGATCTCTAGCTAGTCAGACAATCGCTACCAAATGCTAAACATTTCCACACTCTATCCTAAGGTATAGACATACACAATCTTGTCTTATTCAGATAACTTCTTGGTGCATCGCTTTTTATATTATAGACTCTATGTATGCATGCATGTATGTACGATAGACTTCAGTTTACTTAGAAGAGTACGTGTTCGTGAACTGATAACATTATACTGCTGCCAAATAAAACTGCTACCTCATGAAGGCGGCATGCAATCAAAGTTAAATTTACTTGAACCTCTGGTACTACATGCTGGATATACAAATGATTAGAATTCCAATGCATGGCCGCAAAACATGTGAGTAATGCAATCAACATTGTGTATATATAGGAAAAACTGAGCAGCAGGTTTTTCATTAGGAAATCGCTTTTAAGTGTTAATTGCTTGGGCAAAGGTTGTGCAATGCCTCCTATAAGAACGAGAAACATTGATATACACTGGTGTGCAAAAATTAAGGACGAAGTCGAAAAATTAGCATATCAGCTGAACGAAGAGGCAGAGCGGACAGAAAGACCAATCAGGAGATTAAGTAAGGTGATGTACGGTAACACATGCGCAGATATGCAGTAGACGTAATGAGGGAGTGTCTGAGTAGTATAAAGCATGTTGTCGGTGTAAGATCAGTATTTCTGGCAAAGAGATTGCACGCCGTATAGCAGTTAAAATCACACCGAGTTGCTGCCTCAGCGCGAAATGGCGAATAATCAGTCTGTTAGACGACATCTGGATGCTTTTACCCGAGGTCGAATCATTGGGAAGTTGGAGGAAGGCCGCTGTGTGACAAGTGTGGCTGCAGAGTTCGGAATTACTCACAGCATCGTTTCACGACTTTGGAGACAATTTCAAACTACAGAAACAGCTATCCGGGGACATACACATACACATCTGCACAGAGCGGGAACACGCAATAACCCCTTCAACATCATCAAAAGGGACTGTTTTGGAGGTCGCGGAGTTCTCATTCGAGCAGACATAATGCTTGGTAGCCGGACCGACCTTCATATCTCCCAAGGAGGTTCGTCACCTGGGACTGCTATTGTAACGAGGTTCTTCTTCCTTACATGCGTCTTTTCACAAGGGCTATGGGTCTTCAGTTCCTCTTCATGGACGACAACGCTCCACCTTATCGCACAGTTACTGTCGAAGAGCTGTTGGAGAGTGAAGATATTGAACACATGGATTGGTCAGCAAGGTCTCTGGATCTAAATCCCGTCAAGCATGTACGGAACTTACTAGGGAGACTCGTGGCAGCACGTAACTTATCGCCAGTAACGATTCCGAAACTGCGATTGGTGCTACAAGAAGAACGAGCAGCAATGTCTCAACATCTCATTAACAACCACATATCCAGCATGCACAAATGATGTGAAACCTGCCTAGCAGTCAGGGGAGATCATATCCCCTATTAAAGACCGGATGTTTCTGGCTGGACACCCATCACAGGGATGTTTCGGCCTTCAGTCGCATTGCGCTCCATGCGACTTTTTCAATAAAGCTTCTTTTTATGCCTCTGATTTCTCTTTTAGTAAGTGTTGCTTTCATTACTCATATCCTTACGTATTGGGGATCTTACGGTATTAAATGTGTTGATTTGGAAAGCTTTTGTACAAAGTTATATTGAAAAAACCGTCCCGTCCTTAATTTTTGCACACCAGTGTATGAGTCGGAATTCGACCACGGCAGGCTCATGGCTTATCGATATTGAGGTTTATCGTTCCGCTACATTGCTGCCCGTGTAGCTGCTCGCGGCAACACAGCGTCGCCGCAGAGCCAACACAGGCAGTAACATCGTTTCGTGACTTTGGTGTCCATGATTATCAGGCGAATATAGAATCGATGGTTCCAGGAGAGCCATACTGAACGCTATGTAGGATCTCGGCGACTTTGGGCCATAAACGCCCGCGACAATGTCTGCAGCATCACGGACTGTTAGCACCGGGACCACTGTTGCGGCTTCCCATGATGCTACAACAAAGATAGGCGCGCGTACAATCGTGCGGCGAATAATGGCATTGGACACAGGAGTGACCCCACTTCGAAGACACAGACGAAACCGAGTTCTGTGTAAAGAATGATGAGAAACGTATCCGTGTCTGGAGGCACAGAGAAGAACGAACGTTGCCAGCTTACATTTGTGAATATCATACGAGCCCATCACCTGGTTGCTGGCATGAGGCGCCATTGCGCACACATCCCGGTCACATAGTTAGTAATGTGGACACCCGTCGTTACATTTTTGATGTGTTAAGACCCGTGGCTGTATGGCGCGACCTTTCAATAAGATAATGCACGATCTCATGTTGCCTGTGCTGTCCTGATCTTCCACGATACAGAATGTGTTCGAATGTTACAGTGGCCAGCATGTTTTTCAGATCTCTCACTCACTGAGAACATTGCAGAAAGAGGAAATATCCAAATTAAAATGATGAGCGGCTAAACAAATTTAAGTTCACAGCAAAGATTATACGAAACTCAGAAAAAAAAAATCTTTCATATGGCAGTAAACTACACAACACTACATTTGACACGTGACATTGTATTGCTTTCAGATATTCTGTAAAGAATTTACCTGGTAACAACAAAGGCAATTTTTTAATAAGTGTGCAAAATGTCACTAAATTTAAATTTAGTAATGTCAGAAGATTTGCATTGTGTTCAGATTACATTAAAGAACATTGTTTTACTCTTCATTTGTGGAACAGGAAGCAAAATTAAACATTCATTTTATGTCTGAAAGCATGATATACGTACTGATACACACACAAAAAAAAAAGGGAGCAATGCAGAAAGAAAGAAATAGTTAAAGACGCAGAATATTTTTAAATCTAAAAAAAATAGACGATAACTCTTTATCAATACCACAGCCACGGAATATGCCAAAACTGCTACTGTTATTACATCTTGTTTTTGCTAAATTAGGCTGGATTATTTGTATTACGGCACAATACACGAGGGTTATCTGCGCTTAGGGGGTGCTTTCATGGAGAACTTTCTAAAGAACAACTGGTTCCTATTGCGTTACGTATGAATAAGACCGCAAAATCACTTATACTCCAGATATGCCTCACACATGATTATCACTCTGTTTCTTTTAAATATCACATCATTTACCACAGATTTAATCTGCGAAATTGCTATTCACCGGTAAGCAGTCATTACACTACTAGCATATAACTATATTATAATCTGTGTGACCAACGAGCCTATTAATCGTAAAATCTTTCCTATCTGCTTTATCTTACTGTTGTTGTATTCATGTTATAAAATACCCAACCCCCCAAAAAAAGAAAAAAAATGTTAAAAACCTTAGAATACCAAAAAATTCTGTATTCTCTCTAGCTCAGTGGTCAGCGCGTTACACTCGAAACCGAAAGGTCCCGAGATCGAGTCTTGCTAATCGCTGCTTAATTTTTCCGAGCTTATAATATTTTTGTAAGTTCTTTTTGTCTCTGTAATTTTTCTCAAGTCATGTTGACTTCCTTTTTATTTTTCCTTAACGTCTTTCATGTATTTTTTTCTAATTCTTCTCCCTTTTATTAACTATGATGTGGAGGTAGAGGATTCTTTATCCTTACTCCGTAATAATTAATCCTTGGAATCTCTTATACTGCCAGTCCATTCACAAGGATTTGATTCCAGATCAAACCATCCATATTTAGGTACTTCACCACATGGGCACTATTGAGGCAGTTGTTTATAGTATGGAAGATACAAGCATTCAAAGAACTCACATATGCTAGGGATTTTTGCCTGTATAGGGTATAGTGATAATCAGAGTTAGGTTAGATTAATTTATTAAAGCAAAACACATGAAACGATCTTTCTAAGAAGAAATATATCTTCGTGGAGAGCGTTCTAGTGGAAACTGGTTTATTTTCATGTTCGATATGGGGAAGTCCGTGAAAACATTCATGCAGCCAGTCTGTTCATTAGGATCTAAACTCAAGCAAACTATTAATATTCAGCTTTCTTAATCACGTGGTCTCTCGTGGACTATTTAGAAAAGTTTTAAAAATACAAGAAGTAGGAAGGAATCGTTTTACAAAACTAGAAGTAAGAATGAAATGTCAAACTTTGTATTTCAGCTTTTTATGCCTTAAAAATTAAAAAATATATATATTAGACCTTGAGCTTTTGGCTCGCTCTCTTGCACGGCAGTGACATTTTTTAATAAAGACTAAAAAAAATTATCAATCATCCTTTTTAAACTGATAATTTTTTATTAAAATACGAGGGTTGGGGCAAAAGACATGGTAACTATTTTTTTTTTTTTTTCTTGAAGATACCAGTCCGGTTGGAAAATGTGAGAAATACAGACGAAAGGACAAGGTCTTAACTACATGTGTGAACAATGAATAGCATTGAAATATCGTAACACACGAATTTATTACGGTAGTATACAGGGCAATATGGCCTTCACCATGCAAAAGAATGATAGCACAATACACATATAAAGTTGACATGACAAACTTGGGCCTAAAGACCCTCAATGTAGTCCCCTGCTACTGTCACCACACACTGCCAATGATGTGGGAGCCACTGAATACCATCAGCCTCAGCATTTGCAGCACCATGTGTGAATCGGGTCATCTGTTGGCGCACAGCATTAGCAATGTCCTCTCGTGCCTACCACGTATTGGTTCCTTAATCTTGGGAATGAGATCAAAGTCACAGGGCGAAAGGTCAGCAGAGTACGGTGGGTGCTCCAATTCTTCCCATCCCCAACGTCGGAGTAGCTGCCGTACACACTCTGCTTTATGTGGTCTTTCATTGTCATGCAGAATTATTGCACTGTCCACAAGATCCGGACGTTTATCCCGAACGCCACGTCGTACCAGGAAGTCCCTGTAGTACTGTGCGGTCACTGTTCTGCCATGAGGAACAAAGTAGGAAACAATGACACCCCTGACGTCATACCCGATCACAATCAATTTGACTGGAGAAGGATTCTGACGGACCTTCTGCTGCCTTGGTGATCCAGAATGTCGCCACTCCGCAGACTGACGTTCAGTTCTGGTTCCTATGCCCTGGCCCAAAATTCATCGATGGCGATTATTCGTGACAAGAATTGATCGTCGTCCTGTTGCCAGCGTGCAAAGTGGTCGGAGCATATTGCATAGCCTTTGAACCTTTGAACTTCCGTCAGTGCATGCGGTACCCACTGCGAAGCGATTTTGCGCAGCTAGCTCATTACGCAATATCCTGTGGACGGTGCGTTTCTCGATGCCACTTTCCCTCTCTAACTTCAGTAACATCCATCGCCTGTCTTCATCCATGAGGTGCTCGATGACAGCACGTGCCAAGTCGGTCCGCACACTCACCGGTCGTCCCGAACGTTCTCATCACTGGTTGACACAAGTCCTTGCTGAAACTTTCCTACACCATGCTACTGTACGATATGGTAGGGCATTTTCTCCAAGGGCTTCTACTAATTCACTGTGACATTCCATCGCATTTCTCCCTCGGAGAACGGCTCACGGGTTACTTCCATCTCTCACGACACTCGCCAAATGACTGATTTCAAAGCCCTCGCTACCACAGAGCCATCTGTTCTTCTGCATACACACTATGCCTTCAAAACTTGCACACGACACATATGCGTTTTGTGATCCGTTCACATATCTACAAGAAAAAATAGTTGTCACTTAACCCCAACCTTCTACTTATTGAAGCATGTTTTTGTTTGAATTGATGACTATTTAATTACAAAGATATAAAGTATAAAAAGAACTACCATCTTCTTCATTTAAAATTATAGGTTATAATTATATAATAAATTACGAGAAGCAAAATAATACGATTTTTATTAAACATTTCAGAATTAATTTTTACAGTGATCAAAATGTAAATACTAAAGAAAGATACACCAGAACAAATTATTTCTTTCACAACTGAAAGAAATTGAGTTTTTAATTCTACACTTTATTCATGTACTTGATAAGCAATTTAATTGTATAAAATTGTCACATGTCTGTCACTTAACAAAAGTTTAGAGTAAATTCAATAAGAACTTTTATGTACTTCACATTTTCTCTGTTTATTTCAGATATAAAAAAAAAAAAAAAAACTTTGTTAAAAATGTGTAAGTTTATATTTAATACAGTAGATGATAAACTGAGCCATGAAAACAAAACATTCAGAAAGGAAACTTACATTTTTCTTTAAATAACAATTAACGAAAAACATTAGATTTTATATTTTATATAAAATGATTTATTAAAAATTTGGAAAATGAAAACTTAAAAAACTTTATGTCATTTAAAGCACTTCAGCAGTTGGAACTATATGTCTACAACCAGTGGTTATGAAATAAAGGTCCAGTAAGGACTTTAATTGACAAGGTGTATAATACAACAAGGAAATGAAACAGAAATACTGAAAGTTCTTAAAAATATGAATGTAAAAAAATTGTAAAAAGCATGTTAAAAATTATATAAAAATTAAAACTTCTTCACTTTGAATTTTTTAGAAGGTTCTTTTATTTGATTTAAGTTTCTCATACCATCATAATTTTCTATTAGATGTAATATATGTTTCATAATTCACCAAAATTAATGCTAAACAAGACTGTATTTATTTCTCACAGCTATTTGCAAAAGGGACTTAACACTAAACTAATAATCTGCGATTCATTCATTTAAAAGATTAACACATAAATGGCAAAAAAATAATAGAAAAATTAATAAAATGATCTTCAACCAATACTTTTCTGAAACTTAAAAGTTTTAAAAAGTTAATTTTCAGTAGTAAATGGCTCGTATATAAGTTCAAATAGTGTAACATAAATTGAACAAACTTACTCAAATTCAAATCACAGAATTAAATTCCATGTTTTAGCTTCAGTCATTCACTTTAGAGTTTATTCTATTTTAATAAATCAAATGATGTAAAATGCATGCCTTCTTTTCATATCTAAAATATAATTATGACGACTCATTACCATTTTACATGTAATATCTGGAAACTGATGTAGCTTAACAAATCTTTTAATTTCTACTTGTTTAAAGAAAATTTGTACATCTCTGGATAAACCTACATGTATTGTACACAAAAAAGTAATTCGCATCTCATTTCGAATTGACACATGGTACATACTATGCTGGTTGCAAAGAAATCCTGCATGATGGTGCCCCATCATGAAAGTAATGGCATCTTTATACTCAAGTCAGCCATGATATCGCAAGAGAAGCCTTTGCAAGGATGCAGCATCATAAAAGTATAGGAAGCACTTTCATCGTTGATTCAATTTTTAATTTAAAGAAATCAGGCTACATTTGATAATTTTATGCAGAGGCATCTTTGTAAAGATTTCTGTGTTGGCAAACATTGGCCAATGCATGTATATGTTATTTGCACCTTTTTGAAGGGTCATACCAAAGCTGCAGTCAACAGTACAGCAAATTTTATGCAAAATTTGCACTATGAAATTATTTTGGAAGACTTTTTGCATGCATCCCATTTCCCGAGACAAATGGATTTATTTATTTAAAAGAGCACAACCTTTCGCAGCTTCATGTAAATAGTTTCTAAATTATGCATCTTATTCAAATATACATATTTCATCAGTGTTATTATAGTATTTCTTTGCTGCCTTATTTTGCAATTAGTTTGCCAGTGCATTAGTTTCTTCATCATAAATCATACATTGACATTACCTCTGATTCGTCACCAGGTTTAATTGACCTAAAATCTAGTGAGGCCATACCTGACGTCACGCACGAGGACGCTGATGTCATTACATCCACCTAATTTCCAGACTTGTACCAGACCTCCAGTTTATATAAAGACAAAGTGTTTATAATTTCTTTTTCCTCAATCTGGGAAACATCCTTATGTAATTCCGAGAATGACTGAAAACTAAACGTACAACATTTATAAGGGTCTGAAATCCACTCTTTTTTTATTTTTGTCATCTATCACTGAAACGGATTTTCCAATATTTGTTCTTAAAACACACTTATTTCACTTTTTGACATATTGAACTCACTGACAGATATTAGATTTTGACATATTGAACTCACTGACAGATACTTTTTGCAGCTGAAGATTGATCAACATCAACTGCATCATTTGTCTGCAGATTTCATGAGTTGGCAATGTGTTCGTGTTCATTGTTATTTCACACAAAACTCAGAAATAGTATTCATGACAAATACATGTGATTATATAATGAGGTCAAATAATAAAATTAATCTATAATCATTGAAATCTGCCAATTTCAGCTGGAAAAAAAAAAAAAAGGTGCAAACGATTTTCTACATTAGTTATTGGCAGTACCATACCTACTAATCAACACTATGCATACATATCAAACTATGTATATTAAAACTCTGAAATATATAAGTATTGTAATAACGTACTTTGAATAATTAAATATATTCAATACAGTAGACATACATTTAGATATAAAGGTTGCTGAAATTTAATACATAAAACACACATTGAGATTTAAAGGTTTCCATGGCTAAATATATAGAGAAAATCACAAAAATACATTCTTTTTTATTTTTTTAACATACCGATTTTTCTACAATTTTAGGAATGCAGAATGCTTCTGAGAAAGCTTTCATAGGCTGAAATGCAATAAAATACCAGAGTAATTACTATGAATTTAAAGGGAGCAAATGTTGTTAGTACTACACAGTCTCTAAAAAAAACTAAAATCATATTTCTTAAAAACCTTAAAATAATAACAAACGAAATGACAAGATGTTAAATATACAGAGCATTTAAATAGAAATAACATATAGTAGCAAACAATACACCATTACAATATTATGTAACTTTCCAAAACAAAGCTTGGGGGGGGAGCGGGAAAGAACAATGAGTCACAAAGGTTTTGGTAATAAGACAATCATGTTTTGAAACATTATTTTTTTAATTGCATAATCTTTTGCAATCAATTGAACAGAAACTGCAATAAATATATCTGTTATAATTAACCTATTATATGCCTTTGTGTAAAACATGCATTGAACCATACTTTCATTTTTCATTTTTTATTGTGAAAATGAAAATCCTCAATGGATTTTCTTCATTAACCTGATAAATCCTAGTTTATGCCTTTCATAAAATTAATGCTTCATAAAGTAAATATTTGCAGAGTAGAAATTCCTGTATGTTACTTTTTACCCACTCATACGTAAAGAGTAACTAAGTCTTAGCATTATGCAGAGTGGATGTACAGATAGTAGTTCTGAAATAAATTTATGATTAATGCTAATCATAAAAAGTATATTTTATTTATTTATTTGACAACAGTTTATGATTCAGATTGCACGAATGAATTCTATGATCCTACGATGAAGGAACAATAACTCCAAATTTTGCATTTCTATTAAATGCTATTTTTTTTAATAAAAACTTAGGTTTTTATGTAAAGGATTAGTTGAATTTCATACCTTCAGTTTCCCTGATTAACAAAAACACATTATCTTTACTTGTTTGAAGTACATAAAATAAATTTGGTATTCTTTATAAATTTTTTAAAGGAATCATTGAACTCAGCAAAAAGTGAGATCCTGGCCAATATCATCACATGCTGTGAGACTTCCCTAGCCAGCAGGTGATTGAAAGCGACATACAGGAATCTCAGTTAATCAAGACAAAAAACTGCATTTATGGCAGACCTAGTCAGAGCTGTAGTGCCGTAAGCTGTAGAGCTGTAGGTTTTCAGTGCCTGGACACGGTTGAAGATCTTGCACCCCTCTCGTTTGCCATGAATAGAAAACATTTTATTCTAAATTCGTACTATCAATTCGGTGCCCCCTGGATGCTGTGCTCGGGAAAAGATGTCCCCTTGCCCCCCTCTAGCTACAACACTGGACCTACTCCCTCTCATCGAGTGCTATATTACCCTTTCTTGGATTCTGGAAGCTAGAGGTAGTAGAGGACTTTTTTATGACTACTTTATTTATTTGCTCTTGGTCTGGAAGGCCGCTTATTGGACACCTAGATTTCAGACTTTGCACCAGAAATGCCATTTTAGGCTTGATGTAATGCAGATATAGCAGGTCTGGTGCTGTCTTTTGGTCAAATGTTCTTTTGTAATTTGGACAGAGATTGCATTCCAATAAATGTTTTTAGTTTCAATTAAATATTTTCCATTTCTTGCCCAACTATTGAATAAATTTCATAGGTACTTTTTAAGTATATGACAATTTACTGAATATGCAGATGGAAGATAATTATTTGGTAATTAAGAACATTCCACACTTCATACTTCCATTTTTCTATATGAAAGAGATTTTTGTATAATTTCAACATATGACTCTAAAAGAATAAAGCATAGAGTGTTAGCCAAGTGATCTAATCGGTCTCAAAAATTTCATCACAGAGAAAATTTTAAAAAAATAAATAAAAGCATTTATTAATTTTTTATTTAATAGAAAACTGTATTTGGCATGTCTGTACACAAACCACATTCTACAATTATAAACTCAAAAAGACATGTAGTAGTACAGGAATTTATGCTACCTTCTATATCTCTATCACAGAAATGACTTTGTTATCAAATTATATTCATGTGGATTTTTCCTTCACACAGAAATTGTCAGTCACCTTATTCTACATATACACCACACTTTAAATTCTTACAGACTTTTGTCAGTATCCATGCCCAAATTATTTTTGCATTAAATCATTTGCTCTGACTCCCATAATTATAAAAAACCTCAAAAAATGAGTGAGTATCTTTGCAAATGATTCATTATTCAGGAATAAATAAGAAAATTCAGCCTAAATTTTCAAGCAATGTTTAAATTATTCAAGTTCCTCTAATCTCTGCAAACACCAACAATACTGATACAAAACATTTCAAATGATGAGTTTGCAGTTTAAACCAGCTCTGGTATTATAACATCAACCAACAGTAACATTTATGAAAATTATTTTTAAGGTGTAAATTAAAAAATAGCAAACAAAAAAAAAAATTCCCCTTATTTTTATTTGGATGAAAATTACTAATTTCAGCACAAAGTATAAATGATGGTTACTTGTTCTGAGATCGAACATGGTTTTTATCAAGGTTTATGGAAAAAATTCTTCTGTAAACCTGTTCTTTTATGAGGTTTTATTCACCAAACCTTTCTGTTGAAAACACTTATACTCGAATTGATTTCAAATAACATTTACAATATTTTACAAAATAGCACTTGCTTCTTGTGACATGGTATGCTAGACGCTTCTAGCACATTCCGAGCTGGTGATTATTTTGTCGGTAGGTACGATCTCTGCGAATCCCAAATGCTGCCTAGTGCCTTCCTCGAACTCCTAAAAACTTACTATATCAAAATTTGGCCGCTATTTCAAATTTTAAATAATTTCCAGCATTTAATATGGACATAGGAGGTCTGGTGCTGTCTTTTAGTATAATTTCTGCAGCAGAATGTTGTGGAGTGGATGCAGCATGCATATATTAAGTAACTGTTGAGTACGGATATTAGCTTATTGCAATGAATGCATGAAATTTGTGTGAATGCATGAAATGTGAAGGTAAGGAATGAAGATAAGTGTTAATAACTATTACTTTTTACATAGAGTTTTCAAAACATGCTGCTGAAATATTACAATTCCATTTTATATGCACATTTTTCTACTTACTACTGGTCACTGGGTCTAAAATTTTACATTTAAAGTTATTAAAATTAAAGGTTTGTATGAATGCTAATTTAGAATTATAATTCTTTTGATTATTATAATTATCACCAAATTACAATTAAGACTTTATGTGTTTAGTGTGGTTATATGAGTTACCTTTAATCTCATTTTTTGGTTATTGCATGTTGAACAGAATTATGAATTTTATTCAGAAAATTAATAAGGTTCATTTAATAGAATCTGAGACTTAGGATATAATTTTCTTTCACAGGCCCCAAGATCTACTTTTCTTCTCATAAAGAAAAAAAAACAGGATGATGAGGCATTACATAAGGATGATTTTGTGGCTACTAAGGAATGAGACTTTAGGGTTGCATTTTGTTGGCTTAGGTAGAGCCTAAAAATCTAGCTGTCCAAGGTGACAAATTTTTAATTTTTTTTTTAATTAATTAGACGGTTTTTAAGCAGTATGAGTAAACATACGATTGTTCAAAAGATCTTCAACCACAAATAACTGACTGATTTGTTCTCATGTGATTTCTCATCTTTGTGTAATGTAAGTGTATGCTTAAGCTAGTTCTGTAAACAAATGTCTTGTAGCATATGTCACATACACATGGTCTCCCATCAGTATGGAAAAACATATGTTGACACATACACCACATCCATGTGGTTTCTCTTCAGTAGGCAAATACACGTGTGCCATTAAGTCAGTTGTTTGTGTTTGAGGAACACACACCACATTTATGTAATCTGTGCTTTGTATGGATGCATATATGACTTTTAAGCCAAGTCTGCACATGAAAGATATGGAGCATAGTTCATGCACATGCAATTTCTGTCCAGCATGCGAAGGCATATGCGTATTTAAGCTATACCTATATGCAAACAATGAACATATATCACATTCGTACAGTCTCTGATTTGTGTGTATACCCATACACAAGAACAAGGATTGCTTTAATGCAAAAGACTTGGTACACATATCGCATCAATGTGATTTTCATCCGAGTGGATATGCATATGTGCTGTTAAATTAAACTTCTTGCTAAATTTCTTCTGACATACACCACATTCATATGGTTTCTCTCCTGTGTGGGTATTCATATGTGCTGTTAAATTAAACTTCTTTCTAAATTTCATGTGACATACATCACATTCAAATGGTTTCTCTCCTGTATGGATACGCATGTGATTCTGTAACGTTTCTTTGTATACAAAAGACTTGCCACATAAGTCGCAAGTATAAGGTTTTTCTCCGGTGTGTGTAAGCATATGTCTATTTAAGTTATTTTTCTGCTTAAATGGCCTACAGCATATAGCACATTCATGCAGTCTCTCGCTTGTATGAGTACGTATATGTGCAATTAAGTTACTTTTTAATACAAATGATTTGCAACATGTTGTGCATTGATATGGCCTCTCTCCAGTGTGTATCCGCATATGTTTTTTGAGATCACCAGTTTGTCGAAATGACTTGCTACATTTATCACATCTGTATGGTCTTTCATTGGTATGAATAAGAATATGTTGCTTGAAAGTACTTAATCGTGAAAATGACTTGGTACATTCCCCACATTTATAAGGCCTCTCATTTGTGTGGATACGCATATGTTGTTTGAGAGAACCATGCCATTTATATGATTTGGAACACTGATTACATCTATATGGCTTTTCATTAGTATGGGTACACATATGTGAGATCAAACCTCTTTTCACTGCAAAAGCCTTGGTACATATATCACATTTATATGACTTCTCATTAGTATCGGTATGCATGTGTGCAGTGAAGCCTCACTTCAGGGTAAAAGCCTTCTCACAAATGACACATTTACATGACTTTTCATTCATATGGTAAGCATATGTGCAGCCAAGCCTCCCTTCAATGCAAACCTTGGTTCATATGTCACCTTTATATGAACTCCTCATCAGATATGCATACTTGTAAGCCCATATGCTTTGCTACATATAGATTTTGTTGCCTGTTTGAGTAAGAAAATTAAATTTTAGCGCAAACGACTCGACACATGTATGGTATTTAATATTTTTTTTCTCTTGGTCTGTTTAGACCCTTTTTTTTTTTCCTTCTTGTTATTGAGTTAGTGCAAGTATCACATGTTTCAAACAAGTTATCTAACTTATTTGTAAATTAATATTTTACTCAATTACATACTTTTTTTTTTTTTTGTCTGGAACGTAACGCTCGTGAAAGCGTATAATACGGGAAACTGCCTCGCTTATTTCAAACTAGTTTTTACAGTGGTGAACACAATGCGAACAATTGCTTTTAGAAACTGTAATAAAGTGTTCGTTTCTTAAAAATGAAGCTATATGTCAAAAAATGAAAATAAAATATTCAGTATTGCTTTTGCGTTAATCAAATGCTGCCGTTCTTAGTACAACATAACGATCACAACATTCGAAACAAAACTCGGTTGCCAGATTCATAGATCAAACCACGGAATATCATTATACTCCGTGGATCAAACAAAGATTCCAGGTAGGCTATATGCCGAGAAGCCTCGTTTCCATCAGTCCGTTGCGAACTCATCGCGTCTAGGGAGAAACGCATACGCAGACGGACGACCGTTTATTTAACATGTTTTTGCCACCAACAAGAATTTTTAACTGTTATATGAAATCGTTGGGTGCCACTGGAGGCGCTTGAGGTAGAATAAATGCTGGAGCTGGGAGGACGGTACATATAGTAATCTTTTCTTATGTCTTTGTTCCTTTCAAGAATTTAAATTAATCCTTTTTCGATATAAGCTGAAATCCCATGATCAAGGTCGGATGTTTTCCCTTCTTTCATTTATATTACCTTTTACTGCTCATCATTTGTGATCTTTTTTTACTTCTTACGTATTACGTGTTCCTCCCTTAGGCACTACACGGAAAGGGAGGATTGCCTGATGTAGGTCTTTTTAAGGGAAAACGGCTCTTATCCACGTAAAATGGATGGCGGAAACCCATGAAAGCGTCCATGCAGTCAGCCCGTTCGCCGGGACTAGAATCCCGTAAGAAACTACCAGTGTTCAGCGACGTTTACCGCTCGGCCTCTGGAGGGCCATTCATTTGTGATCATAGTACGCTTTTTTAACTTTCTGTATGCCTGTAGTTCCTTTTTTGCATATTGACGCCACCCGAATGCTTACATTTCGATCTGCCTTTAATGGAGTTATAAGGGCTTCTTTCTTGGTAGACACCGTAGTTCATTGACCTCAGTATTTGCTGCAAGTTTGGCAAAGGGAGAAATTTAGCTCCTTCAAATTAGGAATACGTACGAAGTGGAGAGATTCTTTCTTTTACTAATATTAAAATTTCAATATTTAGATGTAAAAATTTTATCTCCTTCGCAGAGAAGATTGCTCGCTCCGTAAAAATTCGTACTTGGATCTTGATTTTACTTCTGGCAATGAACTACTTAAGAGTTATTACCAGTAAATAAAAATTATACCATTGGCCAATAATAATATAAATGAAAATTAAACGTTGTAAAACACCACGCCCAAGGGCGAGATCAATAATTGAGTTCGACTCATTAGTTAAGAAACTTTTTGTTTGAAAAGCAATTAGTTATAGCATTTGATGTGCATGGTGTCCAGAGGTGAAGTGAGGTCTAAGTAAGAAGGAGTGAAGTTAGGTAGTGTAAGTCACATGATGTGTATGAATAAGGTGAATGGTCCTTCAGTTCATTGAGGAGATTTGAGTAAAATATCTTTTTAAATACGAATTTCGCATTAGTAGGTGATAAATATGTATAATAATAGCTTTTGGGTTCAGTCCTTTAGCTTCTTTAGCACTTTGAATGACTTATTATTGATATGATAAATATCAGAAATCATTAAATAATTGGGATTGCGGGCGTTTATAAAGCTTATTTGTACATTCGTGATTTGTTGCTAGGAGTTTTTTTTTCCTTTTCTTTCTTTGCGTGGAAGTGTTTAAGATGATTTTTCACAATCGTATCCTGTGAATTTTATTTCTTTACTGTTACTCCTAGGAATCTCTGCGGGTTTCAAGATCCCGCTTTTTAGGACTATGTGATTGTTTCGTAACGTTTCGTGATTTAATCCAAACACTTAATGCTTTTATCTGAAGCTTCATTGTGCGTTCTAGCTTATTGCTATTTGCTTTGAACGCATCCATCTTTTTCTTTTGGGGGGGTGATATTGTCTTAAACTGTGTATACGTATCTACTTTTGTCTGTTGCTGTGTTCTAAAACGTGTGTGAAAATCTACTTTTCTTTGATATAGTGTTTCTTTGTTGTTGTTGCGTGCCGGGGTAGATGTAAACATTTTGCCTTGTATTCCACGTCCCTTTTTATTTTTTGAAACTTTTTTATCATTACTTTGGTTTTCTGTCTTAGCTTAAAATTAGCTTCCTAACTAGATTTTAGATTGTTTATCAAGCTGGACCCCATTTGTTTTTGCTTTGTCGGTGTTTTTAACTAGCCAAAGCACACTTAAGAGTTTTCAAAGCGCCATACTCCTGATCAGATTTTTTTTTAGCTTCGTTTTTTCATTCTGGTAAAATCTATTTTCTCCATTTTTCTGGATGGCAACAGCAATTACGAGATATTTATTTATTAAATATTAAATGCACGCGTTCTTGTATTTTTAGTTTTCCGACGTAGCTTTCTCTTCAAATTCGTCTGCGTTGCAATGGGAAAATAAAACAATTTTAATTAAAGTTCTAAATAAATACAAAATCCGTAACAATATGCATGGTATTCCCACTGCATAACATTCTGCTATAATGGATGTGTCAAAGGATAACATCAGACCTGATACAACTGCACTAGATGTCGGATCTTTTAAAATTTGGAGAAGCAATAACGAAATTTCGAAGCGGTAATTTTTTAGAATTCAGGGAAGGTATTATTCAACATAGTTTAGGCATGGCAAACTATTTAGAATTTAGGAAGGCTATGGACCAGAATTAAGGACTCGCAGTGATTGCACCAGGTAGTAAAGTGCTCGCTACCGACCCTGTATGAACTAGAATCATCTAGTATACCATGTCAGAAGAAGGAAATGCCATTTCATAAAACACTGTAAACATCATTTCAAATCCGTTCCCGTGTAACTGGTTTCAAGAGAAATCTTAATGAATAAAACATTATAAATGATTCAGTTTACAGAAAAATTTCTTCTATAAACCTTTATGAAAATGAATGTAAAAAACTAGTAACTACTATTTACAATTCGTACTCTAATTAGTAATTTTCATCCAAATAAGGGAATTTTTCATCGTGTCATTATTAGCCCAACGAGGGTTATAGCCCAGAAGGGCTATTAATTTCGTTTTGGTATTCTGCGTCGAAACCTTTAAAAGTCTGAATCACTTTGCAAATTGTTGCTGTCAAATATTATCGCCCTGTGTTATATTTAAAGAAATTAAACCATGAAGAATATGCATCAATACATGTATGTTTCTGGCATTGTGATAAAATAACGGTACATAGAGCCATCCAATTTTGAATAACGTAATCCTCCTGCGAATATGGGCATCTGGAAGCCCAAATTTATAGTTTATAATTTGTTTTTTATTATCGATTTCATATTTTGTAAAAATTTAACGAATTTTTGATTAACAAACTCAAGGATTTCAAAGAGAGCAATGGCAACGCTGTACAGAAAAAACATTTTTATCTCCAGCACGCGAGAATGTGTATCGGAAATTCTTAAAGATATGCTTATTTTAAAATTATTTTGCACTTGAACTGAATTTTATGGTTTAAGGGCGAAGAACGTGATATTTAATAAATAAAGGTAACACACAAAATGTTAAAAAAAAACGCCTTTTTGGACGTCATTTAAAATCTGAAATATTTCAGATTTCGTTTCTTTTCTTTCTTTCTTTTTTTTCTTTTTTTTTTTTTTTCAGGTTAATTTTATTTTGGGCAGTTTCTGCTGCTTCTAAACTCACTGTATCAGCAACAGCCATGATTCAATGTCTTAGAAGATTAGCTCCGTATAAAGTGTTACTATTATTTAGTCTTTGAATGACTTACTAAAATGCTGAAGAACTTATTTCAAGGAGCAAAACTGCTGTCCAATCAGAAACTCTTTCATTTTGGGGAAAAATTTGAAATCTGGTGATTTTGAGATTGGTGAAAGCAAACCTCAGGGAGACTTAGAATATCAGCAGTCTAACCCTTATACTTAGTATAGCAGTCACAGCTTTCTAACATGCGGATGTCCTTCAAAATTAATTTCGTACTAATCAAATTAAATCATTTTTACACTATTTTCACTGCTACTGACAATAATATGTTGCAAATAGACTATTTCCATGTGAAACTATCTTTTGTAATCATCGTTTAGTTCACAAATGATTGAGTATGTTGAAATTTTTTCGAGTTGCAGGAGACTTGATTGACTGGCGTGCACTGGATTAACATGATTTCGATTCTGGTGAACTATTTTAATCCACGTTTTATCCATTGCAATTACTTGGCATGAAAATTTTTCAGCTTCATCATAAAATCTTTGTTTCAGTAGCGTTCAGTGAGGGGACCAACCAGATTACAAAACTTCTGCCAAAATAAAGCATAATGCGTTAACACCGTTCCTTCGAACTCGTACGGAAAAAAAAAATATTCGTAAAATCGAATATTTATGTACATAGAAACATACTATTAAAGAGATTGCAAATGTTTCCAGGCAAGGAGAATATAACTCTAAAACCGCGGAAACAATGTACTTGTTGGTTAAAGATGTGCACGTTCTCAAAACAAAATGCTTGTTGTTGTAAAAAATTTATGGAACTATATTTCTTAAATATTATAATAATTTTTAAATTCCTACTATTAGTTCCCACTCTACCTGTATCTTGTTCAAATTTTCAATCGTTAATAAAATACTTTTTATTCATCCACTCAAATTCAAATACACTTTTTTAAACTTGTAGTGGATGACACTTGATGTTACAGTTTTTTCACATATTAAAGATAACTAAAATTTTAAATTTCATATATTAAGACTTACAAATAATGACCGTTTATTAAAAATTCTCACGTGCTGTAAAAATTAATTTTATAACAACTTATAAATAAAAATCTGATGTCTGCACCACATGACTTCCTTGTACGGAGTATTAAATTATACGCCGTTATCCTTAATTTCATTTGAATATATTGAATTAACAGTTACCGAATTTTGAATTAAATCTACTTCGTCGATAGCGCATAAGCCACAATAGAATAAATACACTCTTTAAAGTTCACTATATTTATTTACCATAGCCACACTTCTGTGCTGGGTTCACTTAACAGCGTTACATCTCATTCATTTCATCACTCAGAGTGAGCAGAAATTATAGCATTTGAAGAATTACGACAACTTCTATTCAAATCTCTACATATAATAAAACAAAGAGTGTGTGTGTGTTGCGAGTAAGCTAATAGACCCAGGGCCACGAAATTTGGTACATAGGCGTATCTACACAAGAGCCAGTGCACCTCGAAGCGATTTTTTCGAAATTCGAATTCGAATTTTTTTAATTTTATGTTTTGTGACCAAATCGCGTCATTTTGAGACATAATGGGCTACAGGAAAGCGAGATTTCACTCTATACATTTCATTTTTACATCGTCGTGAAGCGTAGACACTTAGCTATTTTACGAATTTAAAATAAATTTCGTATTTCAATAAATCGATTAAATACGAATTTATTTAGGAAGGTGAGCTTAACACCTTTTCAGCGGAATTTTTTTTAAAAAAACTTATTTTAAAAAATGTGCTGTTTATTTTCCTTTGATTTTTGGACACGTTGAACTTTAATCCTTTCGACTCCTTTTAAAAAAAGAATTTTGGAAAAATAATAATATTTTGTATTTTTTTAAAATTTTTTAAATGAAGCTTCCGAATACACTTCTCACATCTCAGATATTTTAAAATGTAGTTTTGGCAACAATTTTCCTTTCTTATTGTTGTTGATAGATTTTTGATGAAATTGCATCATTTTGAATAGTTTCATTCTTTTAAAAATTTCGGTTTGGCAACAATTTTTCATCGTATTTCTTATGTTACTGTTTTTAAGAGACTGAAAAGTTTAAGAAATTAAAAAGTTGTTTCTTTTTGCAACGGTAAATTGTTTAATTACTTTATTAGGATAATTAACATTTGTATCAAGGGATATTGCTTATTTCATTGTAATATTATGTTTTAATTATATATAATTTTAATTATAAAAAAGTTTTGCATGATATTTTTTAATCTGTTTAAGTTCTTAATCTGTTTATACCATTTGAGTTCTTAAGATTTTGCAAAGGGAAGTTGGTTAATTTATTTATTAGGATAAGTAATATTTGTATTAAGGGATACTGCATATTTCATTGTCATTTTTTATATATATAATACATTTTTATTGATTTCTTTTTTGATAAAGTTGTTCTGCAGAGTAAAATTCTGCGCGAAATGTTTTGTTTTTTGAGTTTCTTTCATGTTATTTTTTGCTTATTTCACTGTTTGTAAGATATTGAAAAGTTTTGCATGATTTTTTTGCATGAGCCAGTGCACCTCGAAGCGAGTTTTTCGAAATTCGAATTAGATTTTTTTTTTTATTTTATGTTTTCTGACGAAATCGCGTCATTTTAAGACATAATGGGCTATAGCAAGGCGAGATTTCACTCTATTGGACAGTTTAAGAAATTGAAAGATTGTTTCTTTTTGCAAAGGTAAATTGTTTAATTAATTTATATATCTATATTTAAAAGGACGAGTCTTTCTGTGTGTGTAGGTGTCTTTCGTTCGCACTGCGCGTAAGCTAATAGACCCAGGCCTATGAAATCTGGTACACAAGATGCATCTAGACAAGAGCCAGTGCACATCGATTTTTCAAAATTCTAATGAGTTTTTTTTTTTTTTTAAATGAAATAGTATCAAATTGATGATTTTCCCTCATTATATGAACAACAATGCCACGCAGCCATTGTTGCTGATATCAGCACTATTGCCACCCGAAAAAATGAGGGCGATAATTCTGTGCAGTTTTTAAATTTAATGTTTCTCTTGGATACTGGACGTTTGTCTAGAGAAGGGCAAAGGAAGTTGGTTAATTTATTTATTAAGATAATTAATATTTGTATTAAGTGATATTGCTTATTTCATTGTATGCTTTTTATATGTAATGCATTTTTAACTGAATTTTTTTTCCGTTGTTGTTTGTTTTTCTATAAAATTGTTCTGCAGAGTAAAATTCTGTGCAGTTTTCAAATTTAATGTTTGGTGTTCTCTTTAGGCATTTTTCCGGTACACTTAAAAGCCAGACGAAAGCTGGCCGCGCAGCGGCTAGTACTATAATAAATCTAAAACGATGTATAAATGAAATTAAACGAATAAGAAAGAAACGGTTTTTCACAGACGATTCAGCTCCGCTTACCTAATGCGCATGCGCTGTTAATTAATTCAGTTCTCACTTCGCCGTAAGGCAAAAATACATAAAAATGCAAAATATTTGCATTAAAAATTGAAAGATATAGAAAAACATGAAACACCAAGTACAGTTAAAACAATTAAAAAAACAATTTTTACAATTAAAGTTACAATTTGTATGAAAAAACCAGCTAATAACTTAAACGATAATTCCAGAATGAATAAAGCATAATTTAATTCGCAATAATAAAAGAAACCGTTACTTTGTTGTTGCGAAGCTTAGTTTCTCTAGATTGGCAAAAAATCCACGATTCTGCTAAGATTCAAATGTAAACAAATATGGCCGGTATCATAATCAAAAATCAGGCTTAGCCGCATTTAAAAAACTTGTTGATAATTCCACAATTATTGTATGCAGGTTAACTAAAGGCATAAAAAGCTTAAACGAAAGATAAGAAAAACATAATTCAATCATTTTTAAACCAAAAAATGCACAATTTACAAACTTATAAATAAACTGAGCTCACTAAGCCGAGTAACAGAGTGGATATATATATATACATATATTTATATACTTTTGGTGCAGCCGATTGCAACTAAAATGCGAGATGCACATCTACATGTTATAGCAGCTCTATATACAAAATTTCAACGTTGTGAGGTTACTCGTGTTTGAGTTATACGAGATACATACATACATACATACATACATACGTACGTACGCACGCACAGACGCCACGAAGTAAATCTCTTCAGAATCCATTTTAAATCAGTTTTATAATTATTTTGGGGGAAAAGACTCCTTTATTCTGACCTTACGTACGGATGTCACTCAAAAACATCGTTAAATTGCATTCGATAGCTGTCAAAATGGATATTTTCTCTGAAATATGATACCGGAAATTTTTCGCGATCACAATACTTTCTTTTTACTTCGTACAAGGAAGTAATAGTACATGTTTGTGATAAATGGGATTGTAATATTTAATAAAAATAAGTGGCAAGGGTAAGACAGAGTTCTAAAGATTTTTAAAGTGTATGTAATTAAAGAATTGTAGTTTTATAGAGTTGGATGAAGCGGATCTAATGTTCCATCACGTAGAGAAAATTCTCATAAGTAGGAATTGACGCTAAAAAAAAAAAATTTTTTTTTATATTACAACTTGTTATTGCTACTTTTATGCCTTTTTAGTATTTTATATGCAACATTATTCTTCGCTTTTTATTTTTACTGCTCCAAATTTAAGATCTAAAATTCAACTTCATGGATTTTTCTACTCATATCTAAAAAACAATTATTAAAAACCTTTTGACCACTTTTTAGGCACCTTGAGTCTATTTTATTAAAGAATAAATGATTTAAAAAAATTTATTAAAGTTTTATCCTGAATGAAGTTCTTTATTCCCATTTTTGTTTTTAAAGGGTCAGAATTTACTTTAATTTCATCTTTTTCTAATCTTTTTCTTTGTCAGAATTAAAAAATTTCATTGAAGTATTTAAAAGTTTTTTTTTTTCAATATTCCATCTTTTGTTTCAAATTTTAGCCTTTTGAGCGATTACTTTCACACCAAGGTTTTTTAGTTTCGCCAATGTAGCCAAAACAGCAGACCTGAACGTCATTACTATAACGATTTTCCTAGTTTTGATTGGTGTCTAATCAAAGTGCTCGAAGTTTTTAATTACTTTTTATGAGCTTTAATTAAATCTTTTTACCTAAGTTGTATAATTTCACTAACGTTTTAAATTCTTTGGATTATATGCTATATGTTTAAAGGTAAAATTGTGATTTATATTTTTGCTTAAGTATTTTATTAGTTCATTTACGTTTTCAATTCTTTAAATAATAAAAAAAAAATTCTCTTTATTTAAGGTACAAGTTTCTATTAGAATTCACTTTGTTTTTCCCTCGCTTTGGGGAAGGGCCAGAATTTTGCGGTGAACTATTATAATTAAAATACATTGAAATGGTTCATCGGCTAATTCTGGTTACGGAAAAGCAAGGATTTTTGTAGAAGCGATGTTTCAACTGATTTCAATGTTCCTTTCGAAATGGCATTGAAGTTGATTAAATTCCTCTTCTATTATGTTCTTTTTTTTTCTTTAAATTTCGTTAATTTTTTTTAATTAGGGTATTGCTTGTTTAAAAGTTTTGGTTTTAACATTTTTTAAAATTTTTAGTTGCATTTATAGGATTCTTTGAAATTTATTAATTATGAATTTCAAATTTGTGGTCTTTGTGAAACATTAGTTCTAAATTTCTTACTTTATGCCTTTACTGATAATTTTCAGCAGCTTAAAGCGCGAAAATATTAGGCATATTTATATTTTGTTTCTAAAAAAATTGTTTTATAATTATAAAATACACATACACACACACACACATATATATATTATTATTTTAAATGTGTTTTATTCTATCAAATTTCTTAAATCTATTTTCTGAAAAAGGAAAATAAATCATTTATTTTCATTAATATTTCATTCTTTTCACTGTTGTTTTGTTATTTTACTACTGTGTTACCTGATATGTCGTTAATTATGTTGCATTTGTTAGTTTAAAGTACTAAATGATTATTAGCAAACACGCATTTAGTGTTTCAAAAGATTAAGATTCCAGATTGCCAGTTTCACTGCTCATATAAAAATTTGCTCAGGAAAGCAAAAAATCTAATAAAACTTTTTTTCCAGCTCAGTTTATTTTTTAAATCGTTCCTTGTTTTTTCCTTGTAAACTGCCTTGTTTATGATTTCTTTTCCTTTATTTGGAAAAAAAAATCTCAGTTTTCAGATTTTATATTACGCACAAAGGGGCTTTGTTTAATGTTTTGTGTGTTACCTTTATTTATTGAATATTATGTTCTTCGGACTTAAACCATAAAATTCAATTCAACAGCAATACCGCAAAATGATTTAAAAAGAGTATATTTTTAGAATTTGCGATACATAATCTTGTGCACTGGAAACAAAAATGTTCCCCACTCCCGTAGTGACGCCATTACACGCTTTGAAATTGTTGAATTTCGTTAAAATCAAAAATTCGTTAAAGTTTTATAAAATATGAAATATGAAATAAATAATAAAAGACATTTCAAATACCAAATTTGGGCTTTCAGATGCCCTTATTCGAGTAGAGGACTGCGTTATTCAAAATTTGATGTCTCTAGGTACTTTTTTTTTTTTTCCTTTCTTCCTATTCTTCTTTTTTTAAGTCCAAAGGGGTTTTGTCCCTGAAGGACTATTGTTTTCGTTTTGCGATTTTGCGTTGGAAACATTAAAAGTCTGAATTATGGTTTTATGGCAACAGTAATTTAAGCCATAAAATATTGCAGCCCTGTATTATATTTAAAGAAATTAAATAATGAAGAATCTGCATAAATGTATGTATATTTCTCCAAATGGGATAAAACAACCGTACCTAAAGCTATTCAATTTTGAATAACGGACGATTCCACCCGAATATGCGCACCTCTGGAAGCCGAATTTGGAATTTGTTTTATTATCTACTTCATATTTTGTAAAGCTTTAACGAATTTTTGACGAACAAACTCAAACGATTTAAAAGCGAGCAATGGCAACACTCTACGAGGGGGGGAAAAAAACCTTTTATGTAAAGCGCGCGGAACTGTGTATCGGAAATTCTAAAGATAGACTCATTTTTAAATTATTTTGCGATATTGCTGTTGAACTGAATTTTATGGTTTAAGTGCAAAGAACATGATATTTAATGAATAAAGGTAACACACAAAACGTTAAAAAACGCCCCTTTAGTCGTAATTTAAAATCTGAAACCTTTCAGATTTCCCTCCCCCCCCCACACAGAGTGCGAGAAACGTACTATGTATCTACATGTTCATGCAGATTCTTCATTATTTAATTTCTTTAAATATAGGGCAAGGCAACAATACAGTGACTCATATTTGGTGGCAACAATTTGAGAAGTGAACCACCGTTTATAGTGAACAAACGCAAAATGCCAAAACTAAATTAATAGCCAGTAGCAATCCAACTAGTGGCGCCATCTCTTGTCCATATTGTGTTGTAGAGTTGTTAGCATCATTTGCTCTTCGTCAAAAGGCGGAAAAACCTTATTCCCAGTTGTTTAAGTTTTTACATCTGTGATCTACTTGCATGCAGTTTCTTTTACAAATGAGAAATTTATAGAGGAATATAATATAATACTGAAGTAATAATAAATTAATCTATAAACTATTATTAATTTGTTGCTAATTTTAAATTATTTCGTAATTAAAGATGTATAGTTAAACAATGGGAAAAGAATTACTTTAAAATATTTCACCTTTCACTAAAAATTATTTGACTAGGGATCTAGGAATCGTTTTTTCTTAAATCAATGTTTATTTGATTATTCGTTTGGATACGGGCATTCCTCTAAATTAAATAATTAACCATTTGTGTTTGTGTAAAATAACCCCTAATGGGACTTCCCGAAATTGCAAGCTTTTGAATTGAATTAAGAGAGCTGAGTTAGGTATCGGCAGCAATATATTACTGCAACATGCAAGCCCAGTGCTCAAATGGACTGCCACATTCTCCGTAAAATAATATCTAAAGAGACCGATATGACTCTGAGCGTCTGGACCAGGGGTTCCCAACCCTATGCTGCGGGCACCATGGCGCCCCCCGATCGTGTGCCCGCCATTGTACGATCACAATAAAAATGTTTTAGCTTTCAATAATATTATATGTGAAAGTTTTCTCATTTTTAATGAAATAGAAATTGCGTCCAACACAGATACCAATACAAAGCGAAGTGTGACCGGTCTATTTACTTATGTGCGTATATTATAACACTATCCAAATATAAATTCACCTTTAAAAAGTAAATAACAGATATTCTAGAATGTGCTGTTAGGGACGAAAAGCTTGGGGACCCGTTTTCTAGGTTAACGGTTCTGAAACTTTTTTATTCCCTGTACCCCGTGATGAAACTTAATTGTTTCGAACACCCTTTAATGGGACAGTAATTATAAAATTTCCCTAACCTTCTCCTTAAAAACCTATAACACCCTACTTTCACCATTCTCGCAATATATATTACGATGGTTTTATTATAATACAATAAATTAATAGATTGCAATGAATAAAGCTAGAAAACTTTGCTCCTTTTCAGAGAATGTTAATTTTGAGGCTGTTTTAAAGAAATTTTCGTTCATAGGATCCGAAATCCAATTATCCTTTTCACTTTGTTTGGGTAACGATTCTTGGAGGTCTTTTAAGTGGGTTCTTATGCTCCCTTCGTTTTCAAACTGAAGCTAATTTTTCTAACAAGAATTTCTATAGTACCTAGAATATTCTAGATATATTTTTTTTCAATGAATGATTCCCAGAAATCTAACTTTTTGAGCATATTGAGTTTTATCAGATACTATGAAAGCAGTTATGGAGCTGCTTAGTAATCCTAAGCTCAGTTTATTTAGTTTTGAAAAAATATCAGGAACTTATGCAAGTTCTTGAAAACATTCATCATTTTCAAGCTGGTTTAAAACGAATGGTCTCCCCAAACTAGCTTGACACAGATGCCAATTCTTAACTATTTGTGGCAAGTAGTTTCTGTTTTGTGCGAAGATCTTCTTATTAATTATTTATCTTTTTTATATAAACAACTCGCAACGTAAACAAACACGAATTAAAAAAAAAGCTTCGTAATCGAATTGGCTTGCACATCCCAATTTAAAAAAATCTGATGTGTACACCACATGACTTCCTTGTACGGAATATTAATGCGTTTTGCATTTCCTTTAAACTCATTGGATTGAATTAAATCTGCTTCGTTGATAGCGCATAAACCACAATAGAATAAATGCACTCTTTAACATTCGTTGTATTTGTTTACCATAGCCACACACTGACGATAGGTTCACTTAACAGCGTTACATTTCATTCATTTTATAACTCGGAATGCACAAATACTATGTGTATCATCTGAAGAATTATCTAATCGTTGCCACATGTTCTATTCTATTGTTGATAACATTATAATAAATCTAAAACGATGTATAAAAGAAATTAAACATACAAAAACAAAAAGAGAAAGAAAGAATGAAAGAAACAGATTTTCACAGACGATTCAGTATTTCTCATTCAATTAATTCAGTTCTCACTTCGCGATAATGCAAAAATACATAAGAACTCAAAATATCTATATTAAAAATTACGAAGTAAATCTTACACATTTATTTCCTCGAATAAATTTCAGAACTGACTAAGCATGATTTAATTCGTAATAATAAAATAAGGATCTATCTTTGTTGTTGCAAAGATTGGCAACAAATCCACTATTCTCCTAAGTTTCAAAGGTAAACAAATATGGATTCCATGGGAAAAATTATTAGGCTTAGCCGCGCTTAAAAAACTTTTAAATTGTTGATAATTCTACAACTGAAACATGTAGGTTAACTAAAGTCATAAAAATCTTAAACGGAAGATAAGAACAACATAATTCAATGATTTTTAAAGCAAAAAATTCACATTTTACTAACATATAATAATAAAAGAACTGAGCTCACTGAGCCGAGCAACAGAGTGGATATATGTGTAATTATAGCACAATTTTGAAAGTACTGGTGTAAGACCTCTGAGATGTAGATGCGTTAGCTATGTGTTAGTATGCTTAGAACATCCATCCATTTTGAAGAAGCAGCAGTCGAGCCGGATTAAATTCCATACTTATTTAAAATTTTATTGGCAGTAACTTCTTTTATTTTTATTTAATTTGGAGACTTCATCTCTCTGTCTTAAAAATAGCGTTACAAGTGTAAACTACGTCACAAAACTTGGAACTGAAACTTCTCTTTCCTTCCTCTGAAATACACTGGTGTGCAAAAATTAAGGACGAAGTTGAAAAATTAGCATATCAGCTGAACGAAGAGGCAGAGTGGACAGAAAGACCAATCAGGAGATTAAGAAAGGTGATGTACGGTAGCACATGCGCAGATATGCAGGTAGACGTTATGGGGAGTGTCTGAGTAGTATAAAGCATGTTGTCGGTGTAAGATCAGTATTTCTGGCAAAGAGATTGCACGCCGTATAGCAGTTAAAATCACACCGAGTTGCTGCCTCAGCGAGAAATGGCGAATAATCAATCTGTTAGACGACATCTGGATGCTTTTACCCGAGGTCGAATGATTGGGAAGTTGGAGGAAGGCCGCAGTGTGACAAGTGTGGCTGCAGAGTTCGGAATTGCTGACAGCATCGTTTCACGACTTTGGAGACAATTTCAAACTACAGGAACAGCTATCCGGGGGTTTAGTAGTGGTCGTCCACGAGGAACCACACCCGCAGATGACCGGTATATTGCCTTACAGGCCAGAAGAAACAGGCGGCAGACAGCGGGAGAAATCGCTAGACACACGACACAGGCGACTGGACGACCGATATCGCGTTTTACCGTGGCCAGAAGACTGCACGGTGGTGGTCTGTTTGCACGACGCCCTGTACGGTGTGTACCTCTAACGCCTGCCCATCGGAGAAGGCGTTCTCTGTGGTGCCGGGAACACCGGAATTGGAGAGACAATGAATGGGGACGAGTACTCTTTACAGATGAGAGCAGATTTAGTCTGAGCTGTGATTCTAGACACATACACATCTGGACAGAGCGGGGAACACGCAATAACCCCTTCAACATCATCAAAAGGGACTGTTTTGGAGGTCGCGGAGTTCTCGTTCGAGCAGACATAATGCTTGGTAGCCGGACCGACCTTCATATCTCCCAAGGAGGTTCGTCACCTGGGACTGCTATTGTAACGAGGTTCTTCTTCCTTACATGCGTCTTTTCACAAGGGCTATGGGTCCTCAGTTCCTCTTCATGGACGACAACGCTCCACCTCATCGCACAGTTACTGTCGAAGAGCTGTTGGAGAGTGAAGATATTGAACACATGGATTGGTCAGCAAGGTCTCTGGATCTAAATCCCGTCAAGCATGTACGGAACATACTAGGGAGACTCGTGGCAGCACGTAACTTATCGCCAGTAACGATTCCGAAACTGCGATTGGTGCTACAAGAGGAACGAGCAGCAATGTCTCAACAGCTCATTAACAACCACATATCCAGCATGCACAAATGATGTGAAACCTGCCTAGCAGTCAGGGCAGATCATATCCCCTATTAAAGACCGGATGTTTCTGGCTGGACACCTATCACAGGGATGTTTCGGCCTTCAGTCGCATTGCGCTCCATGCTACTTTTTCAATAAAGCTTCTTTTTATCTCTCTGATTTCTCTTTTAGTATGTATTGCTTACATTACTCATGTCCTTACGTATTGGGGATCTTCCGGTATTAAATGTGTTGATTTGGAAAGCTTTTGTACAAAGTTATATTGAAAAAAACCGTATCGTCCTGAATTTTTGCACACCAGTGTATTGCGACACTCTTCCCTTCTTGCTTACGCTTTCATGCTGTTCATACGTTTTCCTTTAATGGTCGCTTCTATAGCTATAGCATCGAAATTGTAAAATGTTCCGGAAATAGGCAAGATGGGAGTGCCAAGTGAATTGTGGCTAAAAATTTTGAATTTAAATAAATATGGAAAGTAATCCGGCTGAACTGTTTCTTCTTCAAAATCGATGGACGTTCTAAGCGTCGAGTATCTTCGCAATCAGGATTGCTACGCTTCTACATCTCAGTGCTCTTATTGCAGTGCTTCCAAAATTGTGATTTTGTTACATATATATACATATATTTATATACTTTTGGTGCGCGCAGATTGCAACCAAAATAGGAGGTGCACATATACATATTATAGCAGTCCTGTATACAAAATTTCAACGTTCTGAGGCTACTCGTTTTTGAGTTATGCGAGATACATACGTACGCACGCACGAACGTACATACATACGCACAGACTCCACAAAAAAATATCTTCAGAATCCATTTCAAATCAGTTTTGTAATTTTTGGGGGGTAAAAAGAGTCCTTTATTCTGGTCTTACGTACGAATGCAACTCAAAAACATCGCGATTACAATTCTTCCTTTTTACTTCGTAGAAGGAAGTAAAAAGATAGCTACAAAACTCTCTTGATTATTCACTAAATGCTGAAAATAAAGTCCCCGTATACAATACGGTGTGACATACATAACAAGGGAGGAAATGGCTAGATAGGATGTATACGGAGTCGAGTAAGAGGACAAGTGTGAGCGGCACTAGATACAATTTATCACATGCTTTTAAACGCAATTCAGATAGCAAAATTCACATCAAAATTAGTCAAATTGAATTTCTTTGTAATCAATGCCAAATTAAAATTTTCCGAATATTTTGATTTTTATTAGCATTTGTTACAACATTTTGCCATTTTCCGCCATTACCGACAATTTTTTTCCCCGTACTTCTGACTATGACATCACGTATCCCTAGGGATACGCTTACCACAGGTTGAGAACTGCTGGTCTAGACAAGTGCCGGCTTAAGATCATTATGAATCTTTGAGCAAACCAGTGTGCTGAGCCCCTAATACAACCAACTCAAAGGAATGAAATATAAATGGATTAGCATGTTTCTCCGTGTTGCTGCGGCTCTCGGGTAAGTGTCCAGCGGGCCCACGCTTTCATACTGCCTGGGGTCTAGACTAAACAGTGAATTTTCCAATTGAAAATCAAGTAAGGGGAAAAAGAGAAGTGGGGGCCATTTCTGTTTGCATACAATGACTGATTAACACGGTAACGCATTGGTTCTGAAAGATAATTCCAAGCGGTAAAGTACAGAGCAGCAGCCTAAAAACACTGAAAATGAAAGAGCATTAAACCAGTGACAAGTGGAAACAAAAACAATCATAAGATTCAGATAAACTATGTATAAAACTCAACTATATGCAAGAAACACTCAAAACATTGAAACGCGTGGAAGACTATAAAATTTCAAAAACACATTGCTGATATATAAGTAAAAGAAAATATCATTGTGGGACCTCGGACTACAAGCGCCTCATTTCACGAATAATTTGTTCCACGAACAAATTGTCTGAGCCAAGAAGCCTCGGATGACAAACCGTGTCTCGAGTTATGAACACTCAGGTTGGCAACATACGATTTTAAAGGTGTTTTGGGGTAATTGCAGAGTTTGAATTGCAGCGAACCCATCGGTCTCTAGCTCCGGTACTTCTCAGTTTCTGAGATAAATCTTAATTCTAGCCGGAGCGTACCGGAGCCCTAAATAAAAGAGCTTCATTACTTCTTTTATGTAAGTAAAGCACAGTTTCAGCACACAAATTTTGTTTAAAAAATAATATACCTCTAAAATCGATTATAACTTCCAAATTCATACCTGTCTTCCTCTAGGGAACAAACATTTTGATGGACTTTTAAGAAAACGAAAGCCCAAGCCCCTATCAAAGGCTTATTCTCCAGCTAGTGTAATAAATTTATGAAAGCGGATAAAATGTTTTGTTCCTGAAAATATTAACATTGATTATCTTGGTCTTCCACGTCCAGTGCTAGTGACCTCTCACTGCAAAGTTCCTGCAGACTTAAACCATGTAACCAAATACGGAGGACAAAAATTGTCATTTATGCAGGCCTTACATTTGTTCTCATGTTGTTATGGGATCGAAATCGGGGGAATTTTTTTTGTCCAATCCGCTTGGCAGCTAGAATTATGTTTGCAGGGCATCGTGGTCAGAAGCGTTGGACTCTTGCCTGTTTTGGAAGCTAGGATTCTCCATTAAAATTTCTTTCCATACTCCCATATGGCTTCGAGCATTCTCTCTATTTTCCTCAGTAACCTTTAATCGTCATACTTTTTTTCCACTGGTGTGCTGGAAAAAAAAATCTTCCCCCCCTCCCCCATTGAAATCGTATGTTGTTCCATCGGCTGAGTTGATTCTTAGTTTTTGTTTGAAATTGTAAGCCAAATCGGAGTGTCCCAAATAAGACGAGGTGCGATATTTTGTTTCTTTTATTTTAACTATTTGTAATTAATTAAAAAAATTATTAAATTTTTATGTATATCTTTATTTTTACTGAATTTTAATTTAATTATTTTAAGTATTAGTTATTTATTTATTTTTTCACCGTCTTCCTGACGGCCTTCTAGAAGGCTCCGGCATTTCCAATTTTAGAAAATTTACCCCTGGGTAACTGATACAGATAGTTAACACTCAAAGAACTCTGAAACTATCACTTCAATATTCCTAAGTTTTATTTCTCATCTTCTGCAATCCGGAGTTTTACTTCTTCACAGGTTATGTAAGTCCTGGATTACTGTACAATACTGTACAATACAATATCAGCTCATACCTTAACCATACTGTACAATATCATCTCAACTCTAGTTAAACAAATTCTAAAAAGTAACTTCCTTCGAAATAAACTGGAAACTCTCATCAACTATTTATCCATTAATAGCGATAACCTAAAAGTACCATAAAGATCCTGTGAAATAATTAATTGTAAATTTTCATTGTATATTCATTGTCGCCATTTATAAATTTATCCCAATAAATGCCTAACTGGTGGTAGATACTATCCATTAATAGAGCATAAAAGCCGAAAGTCCGTAGCTGTTCTATTGATGGTCTCTCTCCTCCTGTGCTCTATACAGACAGGTTGATCGAAGTGATTACAATTTCGTAGCTCTTTCCGTTAACGTGAAAGTCGAGACAGGACGTGAATGCGGATTTAACACATACAACTGCCATTTTTGTGCCTGCTGCACCTATAAATACTCAAATTCGGAATATTAAGACTGTTAGTATTTGTGGCGTGCGTCTCATTTATGAGTTAAATGTCAATTTTGTGTGCAATCTGAGATGAACTGATCGAATTCATACATTTTTGTTCTTAAGTGAACTGCATTCTATAGAATCAAAGTAAAATAAATGCAATAGACTGAAATTGTCTATAATGGCCAGTTACTCTAGCGGGACTTTGAGTCCAAGAAAAGTGGTAGGAACTTTAAGACGCAACTAAACACGAAACATTTTTTTTTTAGATAAAACTTGATATCTCTGCATTTCATTGCACAAAACAAATAAAGAGCACAGACGATAAAGGCATTCAATATTTCAAGAGATTGGTATAATGATTAGTATTGCTAACTGCCGTGTCATTGAGCTCGAGTTCGAATCCTGAAGAAGGTTTGGATCTTGTAAATGTATAGAGTCGTTCTGGCATGAGAACCCTCAAGTACACAGCGAGCCTAAAATCCCTTTCGTGTAGTTTGGTGGTAAGGGAAGACCTTTGTACCTGTTCCGCGGAGGTTCCTCCTTCAAAACTGGGACGAAACTGGGCAGAGTCGTACTGTCATATACAAGGCACATAAACTCCATGCCAGTGACATACAGTATTGTAAGGATACAGCAATGATCCTGAAAATGTTCACAGATATATAGAATCATGTTGACTAAGGGCAATTCACAGCTACTGGAGGGTGTGTGGTGAAAGATTCATAGAGCAAACAGTCCAATCTAGGTGGTCCTATAGATTCTCTGTGTAGGTCCTAGAAATTTTGAGGCCAGAAACGTATCGTAGAATCTTCGTCGTGCTCTTCCACCCACTCGCGTGTTTTCTTAGCTATGAGGCCCATCTTATTGTCATGTTGGATGATACTATCTTTCAACAAAGAAATTATCACCGAAGGGGAAAAAATCTCCATATACAGGGTTTGAAGTAATGGGTGGGCACTTAAAAACCATAGTACCATACACAATGAGTGGGCCCAGAAAATGCCACGAAAATTTTCCTCAAACCATAATGTTGCCTCAACCGGCTTATATTCTTCCATAAACGATTTAGAGGTGTTTGTACTCAGATATTCCTTACGGTATGCACCACCATCCGTACATCCGATAGATCAAAAATCGTGATTCGTCGGATATTTTTAGAAACCCACTCTCGTGCGAAGTCCAGTCTGTGCAAATAATATGTGACTCTGTTCTAATAATGTGTGCGGTCACCATCCGCCTGTTTCGGAGTCCCCTGCACAACAAGGCTTGTTGAACTGTCATTTTGGACGTAACTGCAACATCCTCCAATTCATTTAGGAAATAAAATGTTCCAGCTTCAGATAGCAATCAACTGGAATACGTCACTCCATCCGTCATTCACCTCTTTCATCTGTATCTCATGGTGTTCCGCATTTTCATGCCGTTTTATAAAGTGCCGTTTTGCTATTCATAGTATACTGAACACTTGAACAGTTTCACAAACTATGCAGTTTCTGAAATGCTGACATCGTTGGCTCGAAAAGCAAAAATCATTTCTTTTTGTGTGTCTCATAAAACTATTTCTATATTCCTGACAACAACAACTGAAATGTTTCTCGAATGCCTACTTGTTGACTTTATATACCCACCAGATCTGCTGCTGACATATGGCTTATGTCATTGATTATTTTAGCGTTGATGTCAATTCCTGACAACACCTGAAATATTTCCCGAACCCATATTGCTGACTTAATTTACCCACCAAATCTGCTGTTGGCATATGGCTTATGTCATTGATTATTTTAACGCTGACGTCAAAAGTAAGAGAAAGTCCCATTAATATGGCTGAACCTTGCATTACCTTGTTACCTAATCACTTTAGTAACAATATCTATCAGAATACATATCCTTTTGTTTTTCACCACTCATATTCGTAAAAACATAGGTAAAATGCATATCTTAACTCTCCAGCCTGTCAAATGCTTGGATCTGAAATCCCATATTTTCCAAATAGTAATATGGAAAAGGAGGTTTTTCTTGGTGGTAATTCGGAAATGTGAGGTATATTCGACCTGGACTCCCCTCCCCCGCTTTTTTTTGTTTTGTTTTGTTTCCTTGCACTACCTTAATTATTTGGACATCTTTCAAGATGCACGTGTTTACTTAAAGGTGATCTGGAAAATGTTCTTATACGTGTGTATAGGGTTTGGCCGGCTTAAGGATACCAACCACAAACTGGCTGATACATCATTTTGAATAGCTTAAACTGTCTGTAAACCTTGACCTGTAGAACCATTCTGGAAAAAGAGACCGGCAGTGGGGATAGACGAAGATCACTCTGATAAATAAGGTGGTCTTGGCTTGACAAGGCTCTGTTTTTGAGCGAAGAAACTCAAGCTCCTTTGCTCAAACGCTCTCTAATCAAAATGCCATGTCTGATGGACTGGCAGAAAGGAACTTTAACTGCAACGTTAATTACATTTTCACTGCACCAGGATCCTTTGAGCTAAAAATATATAAAAACAGAATATCTGCACAGCATATCTGGACACAGACTAACTTTCAAGGATGTTTCCAAGTCTATTTTGAATTCTTATGTTTCTAAAGTAAAATAATTCTAGGGGATGATGTATGTCCCTCTAAGGCAGCATTTTCAAATGCCATTATAAATGATAACACGGAAGAATATCAAGTCGGAATACATTGAAGAAATTATTATGTACAGGAAGAATAATTTCACTTTCGTTATGGAAAGTAAACAGTACCAAAAATATTAGCCTGCCCCCACCCCCAAAAATTTTTTTTGCTCACTCTTTATCAGTAAATAAAAGGAATTAATAAGTTTAAATATAGGAACAATTATGAACTAGGAAACAAGGCCGGATATAATTTCTGACAGGTGCGCCGCACAAGAAACTTACCAAAAAAAAAATTTAAAGCTTTCATATTTTATATTACATCCAAACAAATGGGTTTTTTTTTTCATTTACACACACATACATGTTTCGAGAGCATTTGGGTTAACTCCTCTTTGGGCTGAAAATGTATAAAACTATTATAGCTTTAGAATTTCCGATAGACAGTTTCACGCGCTGGAGATAAACATGTTCCATTACATATAGTGTTGCCACTGTTCACTTTGAAATCGTACATTTTTTAATCAAAAATGCGTTAAAATTTTGAAAAATATGAAATAGACAATAAAACAAATTCAAAATTCAAAATTCGGGCTTCCAGGTGCCCATATTCGAGGAAGAATTATGTTATTCCAAATTGGATGGCTCTATGTACCATTGCATTTTTTCATAATGGTAGAAACATACCTAAATTCATGCAATTTATTCATTCTTTAATTTATTTAAATATAAAACAGGGCGATAATATTTGGTGGCAACAATTTGAAAAATAAAACGGACATTTATAGTGAACCTACACAAAATGCTGTTTCGAGACATTCTAGACCAATAACTAACACGCTTGCGCTAAAAATGAAGTTTTATTCTTTCTTACATTCGAGACAATATGCATTTGAAGTTGTTGAATAATTTTTACATACACAAGCTGTAGATAGGATATTCAAAGCAGTTTTTTGAAGTTGGTATTTGAAGGGAGTATAATCCAAAAATAAAAAATTTCCGACAGTTCGTTATATTATGATAGAATGTTAATTAAATCCAAATTTTCTTCGAGAGTTGTGGAAAAGATGAAGGAATTTGTTCACATTCAGAAAAAATTTAAATCTGAATTTATTTTTTACTAAAGACTGCGAAAGTGGTGTGTTTACTAAAGGCTTACGAAAGCAGGCAAATGATTGGATGGGGCATGACGTCAAAACGACAGCCATTAAAACTAAGACATTATTAAGATAATCCTAAAAACAAACACTTAACATTCCAGACTTCAAGTTGTGATGATTAGGGCTTAAACAGTGAGTTCTTGGAACTGGTTATCAAGGTTCTTCCTAGACAGTAAAGTCTTTTAATTTGTTGCCTTTCATCTTCTTTGAAATCTTGTTTCAATTTAAATAGCATTTTAAGAAAAATGCTTTATTTTAAATCATTATATGGTTTTTTGAAGTTAAAAACTTCATTCGAGGTTTTCAAAATTCCGGATCGCTTACATTCGTCATAATACATACCACGCTTTTATCATCCCTACAATTTGGAAAATATTACCACTGGAAGAAACGTAAGACCCTTAAAATCCATACTTCGCATAGCTTTGTTCATAGCCAACTCTCAGAGGGCTGGGCAGTGGACATTATATAAGACCTTTATTTTAGTTTCTGATTTAATCTGATTAATAAGCTGAGCAATTTAAAAGTCATAAATGTGCTTTTTAATAATTTAAATCTTTCTTTGGTCTTTTGAATGTACCCTATTTGTTCGATTATAAGAGGAATCCCAAGATTTTTCTGCCACCAACAGAAAAATAGCCCTGATTCCAAGACAGTCATATAAATAGAATAAAATATTTATGTACTTATATACTCTAGCAGTTCCTTGCCCAAAAAATAATCATATTCAATTTATTTATCATAGATCAATTTAAATCAGCAACTCGGGGAAATTAATTACTTTGAATTAATTGGTAATTCCGGAATGTCTACTCATCTGAGACGCACTCGATTTTTATCGATATTCATCAGAGCGTAATTTTCAGAACTGGAACCTCGGGGTAAAACGAAGAAAAACTATTACATCCTCTAAATTTTTCAACGTTAATATTATGTGCTAGAATTTAAAATTTTTAGAAGCACTATAGGAGGATTTATAGGCCTAATCTTTGAAAGTGTCCACAGATTGATGTGTATTATTCCTTTGAATATGTCTGATAGATCCTTGAACAGTTGAATGTTATGAAGTTCAACTCTTTAAATCTAAAGTTCTTACTCCGAACCCCACGAACACTTAACAAGCGAATAATCGATTAAGTGTGAACAGAACAAGTAAGACTTGAAAAGGGTTTAAAACCCTTTATTATTCAGTATATTTACAGTCAGTTCCGACTTGGAACTTTACATAAAGCCGCCACTCGGGCTTGAACTTAAATACTAATAATTTTAACTAAAACTAGCTTACCTAAAGCTCTTAAATTATATAACCGAAGCTATCAAAATCTAACTAGTTGGTCCCTAAGTATTAATTAAATCGGCGAAGCCTAGCAAGGGCTTAAGATATGGCCGAGCGTAGTAATAGCTGAGAGATGTAGTCAGAAGGCAAACGCGCGCTAGTCAGGAAATCAGACACTCTCTGTTGAAGTCGCATGGTCGCATGGTGCTGGCACCAGGGTGCCTGGGCTGAAGGCCCTACCCCTCATCGAATATCATTAGTAGGTTTCTAACAATATGTATACAAAAAATAGCTTACATTAAATTAATAATAGTTTTTTATGATAATCTTAAATGGAGCAGATGCTCACTAGAGTAAAAAATAGAAGAAGATATATGCAATATTTACAAATTAAAGTCTCTACCTCAGCAGTTGTAATTATAATTAAATGTGCAGAAAGCCGAACGAGCTGGTGGTTCTGAAATAAAATACAGAATTAAGCAAGGAAAAGTGCGCACTTTTGATGTGACAAAATAGAGGTATAAAGGTTACAAAAGACAACTGAATACAATAGTTCATCTATAGAAACACAGGAGAGAGAGCAGCAGATACAAAGAGGCACATTAAATACAGAGGAGATCGAATTATGGCATACAATCGTTGAGTATCGCCATGGGGCGATGGAAATTATTATCGTCATATATATCATAACTATACAAGGTGATGGAGGGATTATTTAAATTATATAATCCATCGAAAAAACGTCTGGCCAGGCGAACACAGAACGACCTGACCAGTTCAATTTTTAATTCTTCATGAATTTTAGCATTCCTAATGTACCATGGGGCACATACAATCTGTCTCAGAACACAGTTCTGAGCTGTCTGGAGTTTTGATCGAATGGACTTATTAGAATACGCCCATACCGGGCATGCATAACAAAGAATAGAACGCAACATGGTTTTGTAGATAAGCAACTTATTATCTATAGATAAAACACTGTTTCGAGCAATTAAGGGGTTAAGTGATGCTTTACGTACTCGAAACTTTTTCAAACAACGTGTAATATGTGGGTTCCATGAGAATCTTTTACTGAGGATCACCCCCAAATAAAGGACTTGCTTGGCCCAGGGGATGGTCTCTCCATAGAGTTTCAGCTGATTTGGAAATTTTTCTTTTTTGGTGAACAAAATTGCTGTGGTCTTGTCCACGTTGATTTTGACCATCCATTTGGTCAGCCAAGTCTCAAGTAATCGTATGTTATTTTGTAATCGTTGGATTGCTGAACCAACAAATGCAGTTTGAGTCAGGATCGCAGTGTCGTCAGCATACATTGCGAGTGTAGTGTTGTCTGTAGTGGGGATGTCGTTCACGTAGAGGTTGAATAAAGTGGGGCCCAAAAGGGACCCCGGTCTGTTGAAGTCGGTTAAGTCACGACTTAAATAGTACTCTTTCTCATTTGCATTCACTGCGTTTCTGAATTCACATTCTGGCAGGAAATTGTAAGCTGAAATTAGAATAAGATAGGAAAGATACAAAACTTAAAACAACTGTTAATTAACATAAGGGAAACCTTACATCGTGTTTAAAGAAAAAATAGCAATCTAGACTGCATGAAGTAAATGGTCATGAAGGTAACTATGCTATGCACCATATTGGTCACGTGGATGTTCTTGGCCCTTCAGGAAGATACGCACACATGACATGCAGGCTGTGGGTGACTTCTAATTGAAAATATTGTGGGAAGATGGAACGATGTCATCTGCCACCTTTGTGGGGCTTCCTTGCAATATCTTCAAAATGTTAGCACCATTAGTCTAGGTCACGGGAGTATACAAATTACGAACCTAGTGGTTCTGGAGGCCCTGGAAAGATCACATTATTGGCCGGCTCGTGGATCTGGCGCGTCCTGGAGCAGATGGCTCTAGTAGCCCAGCTGTGGCGCCCCAGGTTTGCTGGGTAATGTCCCTCTGCGACGGGCAGCCCGAGCGACTGTTTGGTAGCAAACAGATGACCGGCGTCACTGTATGACGGCTGATGCCAACCCTTGCCAAGGTGCGGGGAAAGTGGTTGAACACCTGGACCTGTTTTGAGGGTGAATTGACCACACAGTGCCGGCACCTTGCAAGGCGGAAGAGTGTGATTCATTTAAAACTAGTAATATTACACCACAGCAAAGTCATCATGGACTCCTGGCAGCTGAAAACCTTTAATGATGAGTCACTTGCATCGTGGTACGGTTGACCAATGCATTCGCGAGCGATGGGCAACTTGGTCAGCATCAAGATGAACCTTTTCTTGCCACCCTGATCTTGAGCGTGTCAAGATGACGCAGAATCCAATATGCATGATTATTACTCGTCATATGTACAGACGAGTGGGTACTATAGTACTGAGTGAAATTTCACACGACCCTTGATCACCATTGATCTTCATCGCAGGCACTTTTGCAGCCCAATAGTTGGCTGATGAGTAGTTTGCCCAGTAGTTGGCTGATGAACCAACAGCTCTGCCCTTCCTTCACAAGTAGTAGTACAGCTGAGTCCCGCCTCACTAACTGTGAAGTCCCCTCCCCAGTTTTGAGAACAACATCCCGGGAGGTGTTCCAATGGTCTCTCAGCCCCTCTTCCCCTACTACCAACATCTCGAGAGGACTTTCGGCTCGCAGTGTATTTTGAATGTTCCTTTGCCGCATAGGTACTACCCGCTCAGAAACATATATGCTTTTCCGGAATTCGAACCAGGGCTCATCGGTGCGGCAGTCAGCGTGACTAACCACCATACCAGTTAGGCGGCAATGCTGTATTCTATTAGAACATTGATCGTCCTCATTTTGTTGGTATTTCAAAAGCTTGCTTTGTTACTATAGACATTGTGCCGAGTTAGCTACATCGCCAGACTAGTCTCTAAAGAAAACCTTTGCAATTCTATTGACCAGTTTGTAAGTATTCCATCGCTTCTACATAATTTACAAAAGCAACAAGAAAGAATACGATCTCTATATTATTAGCTGACAGCAACAAGCAAGAATCTGATCTCTATGTTACTAGCTAACAGTAACAATCAAGAATTCAATATCTATAATATTAGCTAACAGCAACAAGCAAGAATCCAAACTATATGTTATTAGCTAACAGCAACAAGCAAGAATCCAAACTATATGTTATTAGCTAACAGCAACAAGCAAGAATCCAAACAATATGTTATTAGCTACCAGCAACAAGCAGGAATCCGATCTCTAGGTTATTGCTAATAGCAACAAGCACGAATCCGATCTCTATGTTATTAACTAACAGCAACAAGCAAGAATCCAATCTATATGTTATTAGCTTACACAGGATTACGTTAGGAAACTTGACAACTCCACACGGCGACGGCTCTACCAGTGACCGATTGGTTAAACTTATTGAGTATTGGTAGTTCTACCCAAGTTCAAACCTAGGAGAACGACTAGCCTCATGGTATCTCCCATGTGAAATGCGAATACAAATTCAATGTGAAATGCGAATACAATACAAATTCAGTCTTCCTCAAAAGCATCCTTTCTTCTAGGCAGGTACCTTCCGCGTGCTTAACCATATTCATCCTGTTGGGAATTATAGTGATTTTGTAACTTGTGCACACATTTATCACAGCATTTTCATTTTTTTTAATTAATCATGTTAATTGAGGACTTCTAGTTCTTTCCAAATAACCTTTCAATCTGATACTTCATTCTGGGCGCAACTTATTTTTAACGATGAGTATATAACTGGTATAAATGAAATTACATTTAATGTGTGATACATCTAACAGATAATTTTTGGGAATATCTGCGGAGTTATAAGCATAAATAAATGTTATTTCTAAACTCATATTATCATTTACTATCATTACTAGTATCACCACTAATGCTACAGGTGAAAATTTGACTCAAAAATATATTTCCCATAATTCCGCTTCAGACAGCAGCCATATTTTATAGGGTTGCTGATTTTATAAGATTTTCAAAATTTGTACAGTTTTGCCCTATTTGCTAAACTTTCCACTTTGGGATTTTCCTTAAACCTTTTTGTGTTTACTCCATCTATTATAATAAATGCTGAAAATTGTTGCTGCATTTTATTCTTGTCTTTTTAGTTTGGGAGTATGTTGAATTTTCTTTCAAGTCATTACTTATATGTATTTGTGTGTACATTTATGAGAGGAAACCATTTTAATTCAAACAGTTTTTTCATAAAGTAATCCTTAAAGATCTGAGCAAACATAATATACAATGTTACAATTTGCTTTTATTTTGCATTTCCGAAAAAGCTTTTAGGAGTTTAGAAGCCCGTGTTTATCACTGAGAAATGCTTGTGTCAATAGACATTTTCTTGGACTTCGCTTGGAGGGAAGAGACTGAAAGGGGGGAATCAAAAGGCAGGTGTAAAGTGAGTTTTCTATTCAGACCTCGACGCGCGTTCTTTCTTTTCCTTTCTCCTCTTCCCGTGCACGAGTTTCTCAAGGTTTGCATTATCGTCTGAATTTAAGTATAGCAAAGAAGGCTGTGTTCTCATAACCACCTGCCCAGAAGTAAAAAACAAAAGATTACAGGGAAAAAAAAAAGAAAGGGTGCATTTTTCTTTGTTTTTTGAACTGATTTCAACAGATGCCATCATTAGAAGGGAAAAGAATTGCTCAATACTAAATTTCTAGTTCATTTTGCCAAAAAAATACATTTGGACAGGTGTACACTGTTTCCTTATGTTGCCTTTTATAGCATTTCACATGTATTATACTTTCATACAAATTGAATGTTTGTTCTAATCTTGCGTTAAGCAAGTGGCTAGTGTCTCCAATTTCTTCTTTCGAAGCTCTGTATCGACAGCTCAATTTATCGACCTAAATGAAAATGTCACTATGTAAGGGTTATTGTGATCATTAGTAAAAATTTTATCTGTATTTATATTTTTATATATTAATTCAAAATTTAAATTAGACTTTTAATTAAAATTAATCTTTCAAAACTGACTTAAACAAACAGCTAAATAAATAAGCATATTCGTTAAAAAAATGTATTTCTTGAAGTCCAGAATAACTTCGTGGAAACTATAGCTAATAAACAGAGTAATTTAATTTTTTATTTTGTTTAAAACCAGCATTTTAGGAAAACTTAGGTTAAGAAACTGAGATGCTGTTAACAATTCTAGGAACGTCTAGTTTTTGTTCCATCAGATTTTCTCGAATCATATTCGAAGAAGTCCTTAGCCCAAACCACGTTGTATTTTCTAAAGCAACCTTCAACCTTCTTCTTTTTTGCACTTTCCACCAAACATAAGAAATCAATAATAATATTAATAATAATAATCCGAAAATTTCAGATTTTATACTACGCCCAAAGGGGCTTTTTTTAATGTTTTGTGTGTAATCTTTATTTATTAAACACCATGTTCTTCGCACTTAAACCACATAACATTCAACAGCAATATCATAAAATAATTAAAAACTGCATCTCTTTAGAATTTCCGATAGACAGGCTAACGAGCCTGAGGTAAAAATGATTTTTTCCGTACAGTATTCCCATTGCTCGCTTTGAAATTTCCGCCTTTTAATAGATATTCATGGGTAGCTAATTGTAAACTAGAAATCCGATCCGTAAACAAGCTAAAATGCAGTATTTTGATAACTCACTACAAGTGAGGGCACATGGAAATCAAAAGTCTATTATTTAGTGCTGTGACAACGCATGGCTTTCAAAGCTCCCAATCAATTAATCAATAATAATTGATTAAATTTGAAAGAATAATTATTATGGCTTTATCATATGGCAATAGTCAGTTCTACGCGAGGCACGTATGGAGGGTAAAATAAAGATGTTAATTTTCTGAGGGTTACTTCTAATTTGTCAGTTATTTTATTTTGCCACGACAGGATTTTACATATTGAGTAAAAACATGCCTTCTCCTTATAGGTAAAAAAAGAATGTGCTAAGAATAAATTAGAAACGTAATTTTTACATTGATTTCTTAATTTTGTCTATCAGTTTCTTCCTCATACACTTTTTTTTTTTATTATTTCTTTTTTTTTTTTTTTTTTTTTAACTTTTATTAGCGATTGCCATTCAGAATATTTATGCTTCATTCACCTGATATATATATTGTAATATATAAAAATATATGTAAACCTATTATTCACCCTTGTTTCTCGTATTGTGCAAAAATATATCATTAATTCCAATTTCCAAGAGTTTTCGCACTCCTTTTCATGCCCTCCCCAAACATCACATGTCAGGCCACGGTTCCTCCAAAGCCACTAAACACTTTGGACCTCATTGCTGCAGGGCATTTGCTATACCTTTAGGTTCCAAGAGGATTTCTCATTAACAAGTAACCACGCCTCCTTCTTGCAACCAGTATCCGAAATGGGATGTTCTTCCAGGTACAGGAGAGGGGGACTAATACGGTTGGGAGGGAAAATACAACCACAAAGCTCCGCACCATTCCCTTTTCCCTCCCCAAAGCTCCATTTCTCGCCGTCTGATTAGAGCTCACGCGCCTCGCACGAAAGTGAGTTAGCCGTCTTTTAATTTGGGCCTATTAAAGCATTATTAATTTCGCTGCCTCGTGGCGTTTTGTGGTTAGGAAAAGGTACGGTAGATGGCGCTCGTAGGCGTGGAACATGTAATATGATTGACACATTAATAAAGCTAAGCAGCATTTTATTATGAAATTAAAATAGATCTTTAATAGCATTAATAAATTAAGAAGATAAGTAAGAAATTAAAATAATTAATAAATATGAAATAAAATTATTGCTTAATGCAATGTATAACGAAAATGCATTAATAAATAAGAAATTAAAATAGATCTTAAGCATACCAATGAAATAAAAGAAATTTACTAACATAAATAGATTTCATAAATAAATTTGGAATAAAAATACTATGAGCTTGTTTTAGAAAACTACAATTTTTTTCAGAAGTCGAATTATAAAGGTGCATAATTTATGCAATCGTTGGTTCTGTTTTTCGGGTTACATTGTCATAAAAGTCGCTACGCCTTCTTTCTATTTTAGTTTAATTTACAATAAATGCAACTACAATTATAATCGATATATATAAAGAAGAAATTCTGTGTGTGTGTGTGTTTATTCGCTAATAACTTAGTCACTACTACAGCTATCGTCACAAAACTTTCTACAATTCTTTCTGGGTCCTCGAAAAGGCCGACGTCCACTTTTTTCCCCAAAAAAAAAGTAGCTAAAATCAGAGATATGAATTAAAAACTCAGAAAAACGATAATTTTCGCCCTCATTTTTCCGAGCGGCAATAATCTCTCAAGCTGGAGATGAAAAACTGCTTTATTTCGAAAGTTGTTGCCACTGCTCGCTTTCAAATCCAGAGTTTGTTAATAAAAAATTCCCAAGTTTTGCGACGAAATAAAAATAGCATTACCATTACATTATTTAGTTTAATTTACAATAAATGCAACTGCAATTCTTACCTTATTCCCGTTTATTAAATACATTATTCCCGATTCTAAAAATTCGTGGGAAGCCATTTCGACTATTCCCATCTTCGTACGACTTTAATCCACTGAAATATTAATTAAAAGCGCTAATTTTGGGGCTCATTTTTCCGAGTGGCAACAGTCTTACGCGTAGGAGATAAAAAAATGATTCATTTCGAAAAGTGTTGCTACTGCTCTTTCAAATCGTAGAGTTTGTTAATCAAAAATTTGTAAGTTTTACAAAATCTATACGTATAAAGAAGAATGCCTGTTTCCATGTTTGTTTGTTTTTGTGTTATTGATTTCTGATCAATTATGATGAATGTTTTGCCACATTTTAATCGACTAAAATTGAATTTAGGTGAAATATTGGATGGAACTTGAACTTTTACGGCCATCTGAGTAGAAAGACGAAAATCATTAAAAACTAGGTGCCATTGTTGTTGATATAATGAGAATTAGTTAATTTTTCTATCGAAATTTTTTATGTGGGTTCCATATTGCATGAGTCTGAAAAATGTATGACTATAAATCGCATTTTTTGCATCGTTATTAGAGAAGGATTACAGCAGTATCGTTCTGTCTGTTGTTAGATGCATTAATCTCAATCGAATCAATTAACTTCCATCGAGCACTTCCAAATTGGTTTTCTGCCTAGGAACGGTGGCAGAGGAGGATGCTGGGTGCACTGTAGAAATATTTATACATCGTAGAAACATAATTCCCGAATGCAGGGCAAGAAAAACAAAAATTATTTAATTTGCTTATAATTGACTACATTAAGTAAATGCGAATTTCTTATTAATTAATCAATGCGTTTTTGTTCTACTTACAAACTGGTTTGCTAATTTAAAGCAACGTAAATGCGAAATTTCACCATTTAGAAATTCTATTGTGGCTCTTGAATATTTTCGAATGCAAAACATGCAGGTCTTACTAACGTGAAATTTGGCCATCCCGCATATAAAATCTACATCCTTAAGGGAACCATTACTTACATTACCTGGTAAGAAACAAACTGATGTATGCGAACTTGAAAACCCATCCTACAGTGAACCAACCACATTACTAAATGTAATAAGTGTTTCTTCAAAATTGCACTTAGCTGTGATGCTGCAAATTTTTCGGAGTTTCTTTGTTACCAAATCATTCCAAAAGATAGTTTAATCAGACCATTTGTTACTCACATGCTTAGAGATCACAACTCCATAACTGACTTTGACCCCAACATTTACTCGTTTTCTTGCGCGGCGTGACTTTTGTCTCTCATTGCTTTCCATTAGAGTGGCACACATGATGTAAAGAAGAAAATGCTCACCCGACAACACTTTCTGGACCACCCCATTGGGCTAAAAATTGAATCTGCATCGTCATTAACACAGTGTTCAAATATGTAAATGAATAAGAATTCCACGACAAGTTTCCCTAAATCTTTTAGAGGAAAGTTATTTAATTGCTTTGCATCTTATTGCAGAAATTATAAATAATTAATTTCCAAGTAAGTTAAGCTATTACTGTAACATGTTACTTTAACATCTGTAATTCGAGGTGATAACAACCCCCCCACCTTTATTTACGAATAGTAACATGTATCTTCGTTACCGTATAGACGGAATTATTCGTTGCTATGGTTATGAATCATGGTTTGGGTAAAGAAATGGCCTTGAAGTGCCTACTTTTAAGTAACAAACTGTAGTAAACACGTATTGCGTGCGGACGAGTTTGTAATAAACGGAAAGCACACAGGTCAGATGATAGGTTAATAAAATTTATGTTATCAAAATAAACACTTCAAAGTTCTGGAATTTTCCTCAGAAATATTCGTACAGGTGTTCCCAGAGTACAATCAGTAGTTACGCTTCAAACTACTAAGAATGTTAAACACAACGCAATGCAAAGCGCAGCTAAAGAGAAACCTAATACGATCTCACGCTGAATTAACAACTCGCAACAATGACAACAGCTGAGAGCAGATGCTTTCTCCGGCCTTATATAGTTTTCAACTGGTCGCAGAGATATTTCTAGTACTTCCTGCTTCTCGAAATTACTGAAAAGCAATATGGGGACCGAATTACGATTACAGCTAATATAGTGATCAATGCCATTTATTTAATTACAATACCTATTATGTGTGGTTTTGCCTAAGATACTGTACGGTATAGGTGTGGGGCTCAAGGGCAGGGGAACTGATCAGATTGCGCAATAAATTAAATTCATTGCAGAAAGGCTGGATGCTGGCCGTTACAAGAGCATTTCGCACTGTCTCTACTGAGGTCATAAGTGTTTTGGCAAGCATTCCGCCCCTCTCGTTCTCCTATGAATTTTATTATCAAAAATTCTTATTGTCTAATAATTTGATTGAGGAAATACAAATGGGAGAAATTACTGTGCATAGTGATGCTTTTCAAAGATTTTATGACGAAATAATACATCCAAAAGATAAAATATGTATTACTTATGATTGTATTTATTTAGAAAATCAAGAATTAGACATTTATACAGATGGCTCAGGACTCGAGGGGGGAGTAGGTTGTGCATTTGTTGTTTTCTTTCATGGAATCGAGATTTTTAATAACGGAATAATGTTAAAAAATATGAACTCAATTTTTCAGGCTGAAACTTACGCAATTTATGAAGCCCTCAGATGGATAGAGAAAACCCTGAAAGTGAGATATAATATTAATGTCTACTCTGACGCTTTATCGGTACTTCAGTCCCTCTCGGGTCCTGGGCATAAGAATTATTTATTGCATGATATTAAGATTATTTATAAGCGTTTAAAGTTTGTTCATAAAATTAAATTGCACTGGATGAAAGCCCATGTGGGACATAAGGGGAACGAGAGGGCGGATGTATTAGCGAAATCTGCTGCCCTTGGAGAGGGAGACTTTGATTGCTATATTCCTGCCTGTAAAAGGAAATCAGTAACAGCTCTGTATGTAAATAATATAGAAAAGTGGAGGTTAAGCTGGGGGTCGTCAGATAAAAATCAAGGAATAGTAAAGAAAATGAAAATTGATAAAAATATGAATATTTATAATGATATAGACGTAAATCAATTAATAACAGGTCATGGACGATTCCCGGCTTACCTAAAATGATTTGGTTTACAAAATAATGACTGTTGTAGAACTTGTAATAAAGTTGGAGATGCTCAGCAGTATTTTGATGACCGTATATTAACTAGGAGTGCAAGGGTTAAATATAAGAAGAACTATAAAATTGATATAAAGAAAAACTATAAGAACTTAATAGACTACAGTAGGACTGTTATGAAAATTCTAAATACAAATAGAGAAGCAGTGGGAATTGATGTTTAAGTGTTTAAAAATCCACTCAATTGTCAGTTTTTAATGTGTATTTTAAAGGAATGTATTGTCGATATACTGAATGTTATAATTTCGATGTTTTATAATTTTAATTTTGGTATGGAGTTTGAAAACTGATGTCAAAACCTGCTGTTTAATTGATGAATTATAGATTTTGGAAATTATTGTTTAAAGAGAGGATGATATCATAAAACCTTCTTGCTAAATGGGAATAGAAATTGTAATGAATAATGTAAAATATTAAAAATGTTTGAGATATTTTATCAATTGTAATTTTTATATTTATATCTTTTGTGATGGATCATGTGAAATGAAGCAACAGAGTTTGTATTGCTCTGAATTGTATTACATGTGTATGTGTTTTTCTTTTATTGGCATTAACACAATTTAAGATTTAAATAATTGGGAATTTTTATTTACTTTTCCATTTTTATATTTTTAAATATAAATTTTAAATTGATTAATTTTTACTTAATAGTAATTTTAGATAATTGACATTAGTTTTTTCACCAATGCAGTCCTTTGTTTTGCTTTTAACACTACGCACCTATTTTTTTAAAAAAAATTCTGTATTTAGAGTTATAATACATGAAATTAGAAACTCACAAATATGCTTTATTTTACAAACGGGGATTTATTTAATTTAAACATATTGTCACTGAGAACTAGTGTCTCAGTGGTCGTTAGACGGACCCCATGGTTGATGATCTTTCCGTAGGTCAGATAGGCGTGTTTTCGGTGGTAGTGGTTTTAGGGATCTTAGCATTGACTTTCTTTACTCCCCTGTTGTTGTGGTATTTGTTGTGTGTGTTTAATTAGATATAGATTTTAGATGTTCTATATTTTTGTGTTGGGAAAGTGGAGTTACTCTTGTCACAGTTTTGTTGGTTTTTTGATGGTAATGTATTGTGATTTTTGGTTTGTTCTTTGTTTTGGAACTGAGGCCTATTGTGTTTGATTGTACCGATTAAATCACAGACCTGTACATTTTGTTAATTTATCCAATTTTCAGCACACCACTGGGTATAAATAGTTACTGTTTTTCATATGTTAAGTTGATTTAGTTCCCTGGTTTATTTGTAGTATGTATGGATACGTGTTGTTTGTTCTTTTTTTCCTGTAACTAACCGTGTGATTTTATGATTTTCTTTAGTTTTGTTGGTATGAATGGATGGATCCGTCTTTTAATTGCAACCATACTAAAATGTATCTTTTTGGTTTGATTTGTTCACATTATACTAACCTTTTTTGTTGCCCGGTTGAGGCTTTGTTTTTCTGGGGCTTCGACTTATACTATGATAGTTATTACATCGTTGTATTTAACATAATTTTATTCTGGACACGGCCGGACCGCTGTCTTCATTGTTTGTTGTTAGATGGGCTAACTCTTAATTTGAGCCATACGACTGGAGCATTCCAGTCAGGTGGGCCGGAGGGCTGCGCCCCATTACTACTATTACTACTACCTATTATGATGATACAGAAACCCGACCAAAATGTCGCCAAATGATCGCCAAAACCGTTGTCAGCTTGGCGATATCTCTCAAATTACCGAGATACCTATTTACTCAATGTTAAACGGACTTGCCCCTGTATTCTTATTTTTCGGCATAGCTTCTCTCTTCAGGTTTTTCGCGTTATTCTACGCAAAAAAATACAACAACTTCACATGTAATTGCATTAAAATCATCTGTCTATGTACAAAATTCGTAACAATATCCTCTTTAGCAACCCTGCGGGTACATCATTGTATTTTATTTTTGTCCCGTTTCTTTCATTTCTTCTGGTATTTTTGCTGTTTCTTGCATTGCTTATTAATCATGCTTACACCATTGTGTACCAACCTTGATTCCCTTACAATAATATTTCATATTATACACTAGTGTTCCTAAAATGTGTTTTTCAACTACATGATGAGTCTGGAGAGACATTTTTGGTCTGATCGTGAAATGTTTTGAAATTTTATGCTATATTACAGAATTGCTCGGTTATTTATCTATAACTATTAATTGACTTAATTAATCTGGATCTGTGTATGTTTATTTAATAGGATTTTACTTCTATATCGTTTTCTTTAAAGACTTTTCCTTCTCCTTTTTTCTTTCCTCCTTTCCTGTCTCGAAAGGAACTACTATACCTAACCGCGATACTAAAAAATGTGGGTAGCATTCGTGTACACTACCAAATGCAGTAAGTACTCTTTTAATGTTATATCGTCTCTTGATACTAAGGTCTGAAGATCAAAGAGCACAGTAAGTGCACAATATAGCGTGTTGTACATTTCATAATTGAGCTTTATATAGCTGAGCTATATATTGTGCGTAAAGAAGTATTCAGTTTCTACATAATTTGGAAAAGAATTATTTCTGATTTCAATTTTTCCCTTTGAATTAATTAAAAGTCCTAGAAAGACATACCCTACGAGACCCTAATCCGTCCTGTCCTGACTTACGCTTCGGAGACCTGGACTATGACCACGAAGGAGTAAGGGATTTTGAATACTTTTGAACGCAAGGTCTTGAGAAGTGTTTTCGGAGAAATTTAGGAAAATGGTATATGGCATAGAAGACGTAACACCGAATTATACCGACTGTTCAAAGAGCCAGATGTTAGGAACTGAAGAAAATGGTATATGGCATAGAAGACGTAACACCAAATTATACCGATTGATCAAAGAGCCAGATGTTAGGAACTGAGAGAAATGGTATATGACATAGAAGACGTAACACTGAATTATACCGATTGATCAAAGAGCCAGATGTTAGGAACTGAGGAAAATGGTATATGACATAGAAGAGGTAACATCGAATTATACGGAATATTCAAAGAGCCAGATGCTGTTCATTCCATTAAAAAAAAGCCGCCTCAGTTGATCTGGGCATATTATCCTTATAAACGACAATAACATAATAAAAGACGTATTTTCGGCTAGACCAAGGATGGGCAAACTACGGCCCGCGGGCCAAATCAGGCCCCTTGGAAGACTGTATCCGGCCCGCGGATAGAATCTTAATTTGCCGATCCGAGGCAAATTAAAAGCAATATATATTTAAATATTATATCTCCATCTCCGTTTCTACTTTGTTTAAATATTACTTTTTTTCTTCCTTTTGTTCAAATTATTGATGATCTTTTTACTGTCTCTATTTTTGTTTTACAAAACATAAATCGATGGAAATAGCAAGCACAAACACCTTTCAATCGGTAAAGTGTTAAACGCGGAAGTACTTTGGTAGTTATGCTGTAGATTGGCTTAAGAATCGTTATCTGTTTTTCGGGGAGAAGTATGCGAATCCAATATAAGTGAATCAGACCTCACATTTGGCAGACTGCGCATTTTAAGCTCCAGCCAGCGGTCTTTTCTTTTGTAGCGAATTCTAGTATTATTGATTGCGTATGGAAAGATTGCGGACATATAGCATCATTGTGAGTAGTGGTTTTGAAATTGTTAAAAGTATAGCGTAGCTAGTGCTTGTTTGGGTTATTCGTAAAATATTTCAACCCCAAAATGTCTACTAAAAAACGTAAAGTTAATTCAGAATGCCATGCTTTTAATGATGAATGGACCTAGAAATATTTTTTTTACAGTTGTAAAAGATAAACCAGTGTGTCTCATCTGCAATGAAGCTGTAGCAGTCTTCAAAGAATATAACATCATCATCGAAAGTGAGTTTCCGGAATTTAATATCTCACGCCCAGAAAATCAGTGCTATGTTTGCTTCATCTTATATATGTGAACAAGTGTTTTCAACAATGAACTTTAGAAAGAATTATTTAAGAAGTAGAGTGCCAGATGAGCAGTTAGCCTCATTCCTTAGAATCAGTACATCTCACTTCGAACCTCAATATAATAAACTTTTAAAAATGAAAGCGCAATTTCATTCTTCTCATTAACATATTTAAATTGTAATACTTGTATATGTTTTTAAAATTTTAGAAAAATTTACCTTGGCCCGCCGAACTTTTTTTTTTTTTTTTTTGATTTTTGGCCCGCGAACAAAACGTTTGCCCATCCCTGGCCTAGACCAAGAAGAAGACATGGATGGCTAGATGCCGTAGAAGAGGATTGTGTAATCCTTAAAGCTAAGAATTGGAGAAGTTTGGCTGCTAGTAGAGGTGGTTGGAAATGTATAGTTCAGAGGGCCTTGGCCCACCTTGGGCTGTCCCTCCATGGATTATGATGATGCTCATTAAAAGTCACAGAACCAAAGAATCTGTTATTGTCTCATATCGTAGAACATCATGAACCATAGAATGTGTTACTGTTGTATGCAATTAACTTTACAGTACATGCGTATTGTGCATGATTATTTCACACCTTAAAAAATGATAATTATTATCAATGACTTTCTCAACTATTTACATATTAATATCCAAGTAATTTTACATTATATGCACACTGTTCATGATTATTTCACACCTTAAAAAATGATAATTATTATCAATGACTTTATCAACTATTTACATATTTAAATGCAAGTAATTTTACATTACATGCGCACTGCACACGTTTATTTCACATCTTAAAAAATGATAATTATTATCAATGACTTTATCGACATGAATATTTAATTGCAAGTAATTTTACATTACAGGCGTACTGTACATAATTACTTCACATGTTAAAAAATGATAATTATTATCAATGAACTTCTCATTTATTTACATGTTAAAATTTAACTTTCACATCAGAAAAACTGTGCAAAGAGGGAAAAAAAAATAACGATAAAGAAAACTGTATGCATTCAGTAGAGTTAAAACTCAGAACAATTGCTTTAGGTGGCAATAAAATGCAATGAAAAAATTTTTCAACGTCTTTTTTCGGTAAATAACACATCTTTTTGAAAATTTTCGAATTTAATTCTATGTATATTTGAAGACCACTATAATTCCGAGAAGCATTCGGAAGCTGTAAGAAATATGTCTACGAAACAATAGCATGGACTTTCGGGATAAAGAAATTATTTATTTATCTATTCCATTAAATTAGACGTATTGTAGATATTTTTGCTGCCCAAATGGCAGAACAATGAAACATTTGACTTATTTGAGGGATACTGTAAATAGTTTGTTTTCGGCTGGGAATAAATACGGGATTCCCGCATAATGACGGAGAAATAAAATTCCACACTAAAAATCTCCTACTTCCCTCCCATTGATAAATCTCGCACAAAGAGGTTGAACGCTTTTACGCCTTTACTACAACAGCCCAGTGGTCTTCAAGCTTAGCAAGAAATATAAGTGCTTTTTTTTTTTTTTTTTTTTT
>KK112225.1:19999-36893 GCA_000611955.2 Stegodyphus mimosarum | reverse complement strand
GATAAAACCTAGAGCCATCGAATTTTGAATGACGTAATCCTACTGCGAATATGGGCATCTGGAAGCCCTAATTTTGAATTTGAAATTTGCTTTATTATCGATTTTATGTTTTGTAACATTTCAACGAATTTCTGATTAACAAACTAAATGATTTCAAAGCGAGCAATGGCAACACTGTACGGAAAAAAAAAAACATTTTTATCTCCAGCGCACGAGACTTACGGAAATTCTAAAGATATGTTCATTTTAAAATGATTTTGCGATATTGATTTTGAACTGAATTTTATGGTTTGAGTACGTAGTACATGATATTTAATAAAAAAAGGTAGCACACGAAACGTTAAAAAAACGCGCCTTTGGACGTAATTTAAAATCTGAAATCTTTCAGATTTTTTTTTTTTTTTAGCTTTAATAATATATTAAACATCATTTTCTTTGCACTAACCGCCACATACAATTCAACAGAAAGATTACAAAAACTTTAACAGCAGCATAGCCATATACGTTTAGATTTCCCGATGCGGCGTTAATTCTCGGCATACATTTTTTTGTTTTGTTCAGTCTTTTCTCAGCTCATTATATCAATGTTCAGTTTTCTGACTAAGACGGCTTTACAAAACTCTTTTTGTCTTTTTATTATTAACGTTTTGTGTGTTTACTTTATTTATTAAATTACGCCACATGCAACTCGATTTAACAACAAAATCACAAAATATTTAAAAACATGTCTTTGAATTTCCGATAGACCGTCTCGTGCGTAAATGTGTTTTATGTTGTATTTTATCAAAGCTGTATGTAAGTAAAGCGTCGGCACTTCAATGGGAGAAATTGCGCTTCGTAACGACCGCAGCGCTCGTAGCGGTGGCGATGTGGAAACACAATCAGTAAAACTGCACATGCTCCTTCTCTTTTCAGTCATTGGTTGTTTTGATTTGCTTGTTTGTTTGATTCTACCGAAATCTTGTTAGCTTCTAACGTGCTTTGGTTGTGTTATTTATAACTTATTAATTTTGTACTTTTTAATTACAAAAGGCTCTTTTCAGAACCAATTTTTTTTTTAAATTTTCTCTAATGGCGTATCGATACTGCGGATTAAGGATTGCAAGAGTAAGATTTCGTCGAAATCTGATGGAATACATTTCTACACGTTTCCTTGAGACGATGCGTACTTAAGGAAGTAATAAAGAACAGTTTTAGGATATGTATTGTTGAAATTAAAGGTAAAAAAATCTGATAATTAAAAGAATTATTCCCCTATATTTTATAATAACGCAGGTACAAGTTTTAAATAATATTTTAAAAAATCTTTTTTTTTATTCCCTTTCAGAAATATTCAGAGAAAGTTATGTACTATTTAATGTATTTCACTATTAAAATAAAAAGAGCGCTAATTTGAAATGGACCGAATTGAGCATTAATTATAAATTGACTTAGATTTTTTTCATTTAAAAGATGCCTCAGAAGCTAAAAAAATCATGTCATATTTGAGAAAGTATTTTAGGTAAAAGCTCTGTAAGTGGAGAAGAAATAATGCATAATTTTAATGTTAATAACAATAAACTTTGCTTAAAAATGTATTTTTTTCGTATACTTAGGACTCTGAAATACTGTACAAATAAAAAATATATACATTTATATATATAATTACGACGCAATTGCAAAATATTTACATCCAATCGTGTCGAAACTCATTGCAGCCTCTCCATCTTACTTCCAACCTCCATGACGTCACTGCAGGGGAAAAGAGGAGGGGAAGAGATTTAGTTTACATCGCCACCACTGCAGTGGATTGGCGCTGCAATTTGGCGTCATGTTATAGTATGGAAGTGCCGACGCTTTACTTACATACAGCTTTGGTATTTTATTCCCTGAAGTGTTGCCACTTCTCGTTTTGAAGTCGTTGAGTTTGTTAATCAAAAACTCGTTAAGGTTTTACAAAAATATGGAACAGACAATAAAACAAATTCCAAATTTCGCACTTCTAGGTGCCCATATTCGGGTGGAGAACTACGTTATTCAAAATTGGATGGCTCTTGGTACCGTTGTTTTTTCATAGTGCGAGAAGCATACATGCATTTCTGAAGATACTTCATTATTTAATTTCTTTAAATATAATACAGGGTGATAATATCTGGTAGCAACAACTTGAAAAGTGATACTACGTATTTAAGTGTTTCGACGCAAAATGTTCTTTCGTAAATGTCAGACTTACCCTTTTCGACGTAGAAGTCCCAATTGTAAAAAAGGCCAATTACCTAGGTGTGGTTTTTAATCACAAATTTACGTGGACTGATCACTTCAATCACATCCGAAACAAGACCATAATTGTAAAGAAAAGCCTTATGCCCTTTTAGGAAAGTATTCGCAACTGGATTTGTTGCGTAAGAAGCACCTTTATACGGCAATAGTGCGCCCTATTTTCTCTTATGCCTCTCCGGCCTGGGCAGCTTTTACATCACGTGACCTCTACAGAATACAAGTTATGCAAAACAAGTTTTTACGGCTGATTACGAATGCCCATTACTTTGTGTCCAACGATATGTTACACAGAGATTTAAAGATTGAAACTGTCAAAGATTATCTTCTTCGAATTAATGACAAGTTCTTCAACAAGGCTCTCACTTGCCCACACCTGGAGATCTTCAACACCCTTGACTATGAAATTCTCATAGAGGACAGATATATCAGACCTTATGCCGCACATATATGTAATTTAAACTTTCCCGCGTAAAGCACTTGACACTTACTTTTGCTAGCTATTTGCTGGTCTGTACGTAATGTATATATTCTACTTATTCAACTTTATTTTCACTATTTTTGTATTTGTATTTTTATCATTGCATATTTGTATTTTTATCATTGCATATTTGTATTTCTTTATGTTTGTATTTTATATTTGTGTCTGTATTTAATTTCATATTATGCGTTTTATATTTCTTGCGCTCTAGGCCATTTGTCTGGTTTTGCGTTTTCTCTCTCCTTGTCGCTGCGCCGATTGTGATCATTTTTGGTTTTTCTAAACCTGGTGATGCATGGTCACCCCCCTCCTTTTTCGTGTATGTATTTCACCTACCTGGACCTACCCATATCATGTGCCTTTTGGGAAAATTATCAGGAGCCGGACACATCATGCAATTGCTACATTCGTTGGGACCGACCCTGGACCGAACTACTAGTGCTCAGCGATTTAACCGCTCGGTCTCTAATGGGCGAATTATTTTAGGAAATCTTAATATGTTAAAAATAGCACCATGTGAAAGGTAAATACGTCTGTAAATGCTGACCTTTTAGATTCAATGCATAATACATATTGTTACGAATTTTGTATAAAAGTAAATAATGTTATTTAATTTACATATGAAATTATAGTATTTTTCTGTATACTGTAACATGAAATTCTTGAAAGAGAGGGTTCTTTGGGTGGGGACTTTTCTTAAAAATTTCAACCTCCATCAAAGGTTTGTTTCCAAGGGAAAGAAAAGCATTCATTCAGAAGCTAGAATCAATTTTTATTTTCATTAGGTTTCCAAAATAAAATTTGAGATTAAAACAGTTTTCAGCTACAAGTGTGTTTCAGTTACATAAAAGAAGTACCGCAGTATTTAGGGCTCCGGTGGTCTCCGACGCAATTTAATCTCTCTATATGTGTAATGGCAAAGGCCTTTGCAATTTTGATGGCATAAAAACGTAGATAACATAGAATGTAGAATGTTGAATCCATACTGAACAGCAAGCTGGCAGCCGAGGCATATTAAATCTTCATTTTTATTCAGTAAACATGTTTCGTCCACAAACAACTTGGTACATTACTTGTGCCTGTTTCAAAATATTTACATTTTTGATAGCTTTGTAATAAGAAGAGAGCAGCAAGCAGCAGTCCAGCTAGACCGAAAGGTGGAAAGCGAGTGCGTTGTGCTCAGTATGAAATCTTAATTTAGAATGAGTTAGTTTCGGTTCTCAGTCATTTGATTGGGCAATTAATACTGCTATAAAATTATTATTGACTGTTTAAGTCTTAGTTCCATTTGCATCACCAGCGTTATGTCAGAGTCATATGACTTAGATTAGCTTCGAAATGGTGCAGTGCAGAAAAAAATTGCTATTTTTAGAATAGAGAGGGGAATTAAACTATTTAAGCACTAAGGGAACTATTGCTAATTTAAATTATAATTTATAGTAATAATTTACATATTTTTTTAATCTTTCTTACACATATCTATGTAGATCAATAATCACAAAAATGTAATTGCTTTATATTTGTTTCTATGTTCATTTTAAACCTGTAGTTGCCATTCAGAGAGTCTGTCGAGCACAAAAAGAAAACTTTTCCGCAATAAATAAACATTTGGCTTTCCGAAAGAAAAAGGTTAATTACGAATATCTGCTATTTTAGATTATCCAACGGACTCAACTATTTTGAAGTACATTCTACTATTAAAACCATGTAACTTCTACAAATCATATATAATCTTTTTTTTTGTACAACTTTATGTGGACTGCGAGTGGCAACAGTAGAATGTAAGCTCTGCAAATCATACGTAATCTTTTTTGTACAACTTTATGTAGACTGTGAGTGGCAACAGTAGAAACGAAAAAAGTCGTAGGATGATGATGTTTTAAAAAGAACGTCTTTAAAAAGTGAATAATAAATTGTTTTCTTTGAAATATAGTGGTGTAAAATTATTCTTAAACAGAAAAATAGCATTTATATGTAGCAACCGTTGCAATCATATCATAATTTTAGTTTCAAAAATCTGACTACTAATGGGAGGATATTATATTAGATACACTTGCTTTATCGTTGACTACTGAAAAAGAATATAAGAGTGTGTTTATTAACAGATGAAAAAAGGGGCATAAATCCGTGCAAGGGTCAAAATCATCATCAAAATTCTGCAGCCGAGAAACGTGCTCTTTCCGAAACCTGCAATAAACGTACCTTTGATCTAATCGAACACCATCGCGGAAAATATTCACGCGGATGACACCCCCTCCAATTTTTGAGATGAGGGATCCTTACGCAGGTCGTGAGGTCAAGCTATTACAAAATTTTTCGTTGCCACCCCCTCTTGCAAAAAAAAACTTGGAATAAAAAAAGAAAAGGTATTTCTTCGAGAAGAGAAGAGGGAATACAAAGGAAAATTGCATGTTGGTTAAAAAAATAAATAAGAAAGTAACCACAGCAACTAAGTAAAAGGAAAAGATGTTTGCCAATCACGACCCAGAACGATCGGCGACGGGCAACCAATGGCTATCGAATTATTTTCTGCATTCCATCGTGACGCAGGTGCACGACTGTTTGCGCTCGTCAGTTCCAAGGACAACTTCTCTCGGTTCGACCTACAGCTCGGCTTCAACTTTTCTGCCCGACTGGAAGAGGATTTAGAGTTTTTCGAATTTCTTCAGGTGGATGTCGCTGCTGTAGCTGATCTCTGGCAAGCACGTGTTTCTCGTTTGAGGCCATTATTCTCGCCAGCGGAATGGCAACAGTTTTCCCGCTCTTTCCGTTGTGAAACACAGAAACAAAAAAGTTTGTCTGTTGCGTCAACTACTATCCTTTTCATTACACTTCAGATTAGCAAGAGTTGCATAATATCATACATTAGATTCTCTGTAACACCATTTCTCAAGGTTTCAAAACTAAAGATTTATTGCAATTTTCAACATACTTGAAAGTCTTAACTAAGAAATTATTACATCTAGAATTTTTAGTACTTTAATGTACCAAAAATTACTTTAAATTCTATTTTTAATAATATAAGAATAATTGTCAACGCTTTTTCGACTACAGAATATTTAATCCAAAGAAGCTTTAGCTCAGGACTATTAATTTCGTTTTGTTATTTTGCGTCGATCCACTATAAACGGCGAATCACTTGAAATTGTTGCCACCAAATATTATCGCTCTGTATTATATTTAAAGAAATTAAATAATGTAGAATCTGTATACATGTATGTATTTTTCTCGCATTCTGATAAATAACGGTACCTACAACCATCCAATTTTGAATAACGTACGTCTCCACCCGAATATGGGCATCTAATAGCCCTAATTTGGAATTTGCATATTTTGTAAAGGATTTATGAGTTTAAGAAATTCAATGATTTCAAAACGAGCAATGGCAACATTGTATGGAGAGAAAAAGAAAATTTACATCCAGCGCGCGAGACTGTGTATAGGAAATTTTAAAGATATACTCATTTTAAAATTATTTTGCGATATTGCTGTTGAATTGAATTTTATGTTTTAAGTGCGAAGAACATAGTATGTAATAAATAAAGGTAACACACAAAACGTTAAAAAAACGCTCCTTTGGGAGTAATATAAAATCTGAAAGCTTTCAGACTTTTTTTTTTTTAATTTCTTTTATTTTAGCAGTAGAACAAATATAAATATACTCCAACCTGAATTCTAAAAGATTTTCTAATCTTTTGTATCTTCGGTCCCTTGAATAGTATTGAAAAGGATAACGTAAAATTAAAGTATTTTAATTAAAACAAAATTTCAAACCGTGTTCATTTTTATAATGAAAATTGAATTTTTTGAAAACATCTATATTTACTAAGAATTTACCATGTTTTCTCGCGTATTTATCATCCTAGTTTTTTAGCGCCAAATTCTGAAAACTTAAAAAATATTCCCGTAATTTTCTCCTTTTTAAATGCGTTCAGAAAACGAGCTCTCTTAAATTTTAAAATGGATTCGCCCACGTAATGATTGTTCTCGTTTTATTGTCAAAGATAAATCTTCGTAAGATGCCTGCAAAGATCACGCCAAACCTTTTTTCTTCGCTAAACTATATGACAGCTTAACAGAAGAATCGACCAACCGTTGTTGAAACAAACGCGAAGTGAGTTCTAAAATTTCGCTAAGTCAGCTGCATAATCACCTTTTTTAATTATTTATAAATGATTTGAGGCTTAAGGAGTAGCAGAGATGACAATAAGAACGGGCGAGATTCAAATTAAGGGAAGTAGAAATGAAGATATGTTATTACATATCGTTATGTTAATATTACTGGTTTCTTTTGGAGAAATAATATATAGTTAGACCGTCTCAAACGCCGTGAAAGATCACGTGAAGACCTGCGGAAAAAGAGAACTTATATGCTCAAGGAAAAAAAAGTCCCAATCCTTCCACCCTATTTTGAGAATAATTCGGTCCGAATGGCGCATGTGTGTTTGCTCTCATGATCGCGGATGAGGCGGTCGAACTACATCTGTAGTTTGTTTATGACTATTGCTCATTTTTTATTCATTTATTCTTACTGTAACCGCGTAAATTAAATTATTCGAAAAATTTTCTCATTCCGATTTTCACTCGATAAAATTAGTGAAAAAAAAACTGATGTGGACACCACATGACTTCCTTGTACGGTTCATTAAATTATACATATTTTTTGTTGCATTTCATTAAAATTTATTTCCTCGAATTTCATTGGAGTTTACCTCTCTTTCAATTAATTCAGTTCTCACTTCGCGGCAAAGCAAAAATACATAAAAACTCAAAGCATCTTCATTAAAATGTGTAAAATACGGAAGAACATTAAATACCAACATAAAATACATAAATAATATAAAACATCAAATACATATAATACATAAAGTACAAAAACATGAAATACATAAAATACCAACTACAGTTAACAGTTTTCGCCAAGGAGATTAGATTAAATGGAGTAAACCTGCACTGTATGCCCCGTGCAATAAAAATGAACAATGAAACGTCAAGGTATGACGTCACGACTTATCATGGCCGCTGCCATGAACTAGTTTCTGGTTGATTTTGTTTAAATTCTAATCGGTGTTATCTATATTTTAGCTTTCATTAATGAATGTTTATGTCTCCCTTTCTAATTTTAATACTTATTGTAAATGATTTTCTACTTAGTGCATAGAAAAATCACAAGGACTGCAAATAACTGTTCCATATTCGATAAAATCACGATACATGAAAATGCGTTAATGGTAACTATACGACATGGTAAAACCTAGAAGACTGGCGGAAGTTTTAATGGTATTTAACGCAAATGATGCCTAAAGACACTTTTACGAACCTCCATACTTTCATAGTTGCTCAGTGTCATTTTATTTAAAAATATGTTCTGTATTCTTACCCGTACACTGATGGCGGCCATGATAAGACGTGACGTCACATTTTTGACATTTCCTTGGCTTCATTTATTCTAACGTCCATAATTTTTACAATTAAAATTAGAATTTCTACGCAAAAACAAGCAATTCTACCAGCCAGCGGGAAGACAGATTTTTCGGTGCATAAAACTGAAAGTTCAATTTTGGCCCTACTCAGCAAAAAGACAATGAATTTGGTGCATCAAGTGACTTTAATCACTATTCTGCTAAGAGTATGAAATCTAAACAAATGGCGGCCTCGTTAGAGGCTACATCTATTTAAACAACTTCTCAACTGTTGATAATTCTGTAATTACTGCATGCAGATTAACTAAACGCATAAAAATCTTAACCGGAACACAAGAACAACATAATTCAATCACTTTTACAGCAAAAAAATGCACAATTTACCAACATACAAGAATAAAAAAAGGAGCTCACCAAGTCGGGAGCAGAGTGGGTTTATACCTATATGAATGCGTATGATGGGGCCGATTGAAATCAAAAAGAGAGATACAGAACTACATACTGTTTCGTGCGTACGGGTTCGTAATGGATTGAATGCACAAGTCGTTCAATAGTTAATAAAATTTATTCTTTTCACACGAAATAAAACAAAACACTGAAATTTTCCTCAGAGATATTCGTACAATATCACAATACCTCAAAGGTTAAACAGAACTCAATTCAAAACAGAGAAAGTTAATCCAACCTTACAGTGAATTCGCTACAATCAATAACAACAGCATTAGGTAAACAACAGTTCGCTTAAAACAGCTACAACTGAGCTGAGGTGTTTTAATTCGGCTTTTATAAGCTTTTTAATTATTCACTAGAACATTCTGGTAAAAATCTATTAAAAATCTATTTTCTCGATTTTTCTGGATGACAACAGCAATTACGAGATATTTATTTATTTAATATTAAATGCACGCGCTGTTGTATTTTTACTTTTCCGACGTAGCTTTCTCTTCAAAAAATCGTCTGCGTTGCATGGGAAAATAAAACAATTTTAATTACAATTCTAAATAAATACGAAATCCATAACGATATTATAGTAGTCCCATATACAAAATTTCAATGTTCTTAGCCTTCTCGTTTTTGAGTTATGCGAGATACATACATACATTCGCACAGACGTTACGGAAAAGCTTTCTTTTGAATCGATTCTAAATCCATTATGCAGTGATCCGTTTTGGGAAAAATATTCTTTTATTCCTTCCGTACGTACAAATATGTACACATCACGCAAAAACAATCGTAAATTGTAAAATACAGAAAAACATAAAACACCAAATACAGTTAAAAACAGTATTAAAAAAAAAATTACCGAGGAGAGTGTGGCTATGGTAAATAAATATAGTGAACTTTAAAGAGTGCATTTATTCTAGTGTGGCTTATGTACTATCGACGAAGTAGATTTGGTTCAAAATTCGTTAACTGTTAATTCAACATGAAATGCAGGAAAATTGCGTATAATTTAATATTCCGTACAAGGAAGTCATATGGTGTACACTTCAGACTTTTTTATATGATGGGATATTTAAAATAAAGATTGTGGAAAAAATTGTTAACTCCATATATTATCAAAAACATATTTTACGCCCAGTTTTCAAGTATGAAATACCTTTTCTTTACACACAGAGTGATCAATGTGTACTACTCCATCAAGACAAAGCAAGTACTAGTATTAATTTCCTGGAAAAAAATGGAACAAGAAATGGGTATCAAAGCCATACTCTTCACTCATATCCCTACTAAATCTCCTGATCTATCTCCAATGCATTTTTGAGTTTCTGGATTTTTTAAAATCTATTTACAAGCTCCTTAAACTTTGGAAAGCTGTTCGAAAGTTCCAATACTACAAAAGGCTTTTTATAAAATAGAACATTTAAAACATAAAATTTTAGGTAAAATATTTCCATAATTAAGATAAAAATCGCTTAAAAATTCAGCAAACAGTCTCTGTAAATTTATAAAAAGGAAAAAATAATAAATGACACTATAGATTTCGTTGAAAATAATTTTAAATTCTTGTTCTCAAATTATAAAAGAAAGCAATTCGAATTTTGAAAAACATACCACTACAGCATTATATTATCATCCGTCAAGTGTTTCTGCATAAAATTTGATATGGGTACTTTATCAAGAAATAATTTAAAATTTCGACGACAAAGTTTTCATCGCAGTTGTAAAACATCATAAGCGAATTAAAAGAATACTTACCAAAAACACATTTAACTACAAAAAAAATTTTCCTAATATTATATTGTTGCGGATTTCTTATTTGTTTAGCTATTTATTTAGAATAGTAATTAAAATTTTTTTATTTTCTCGTGCAACGCAGACGATTTTTGAAGAGAAAGCTACGTCGGAAAACTAGAAATAAAACAGCGCGTGCATTTAATATTTAATAAATAAATATCTCGTAATTGCCTTTGCCGTCTACAAAAATCGAGAAAATAGTTTTTATCAGATTGTTCTAGTGAATAATTAAAAAGCTTATAAAAGCCGAATTAAAACACCTCAGCTCAATTGTAGCTATTTTAAGCGAACTTTTGTTTACTTAATACTGTTATTAATGCTGTTATTGATTGCAGCGAATTCGCTGTGAGATAGAATTAGTTTCTCTGTTTTGATTTGAGTTCTGTTTAACATTTGAGATATTGTGATATTGTACGAATATCTCTGAGGAAATATTTCAGCATTTTGTTTTATTTCTTGTGAAAAGAATAAATTTTATTAACTACGAGCCCGTACGCACGCAACAATATAAACTTGATATCTAGGAGAATTCGAAGCAGAAACTGAAAACGTAAATCCCCCAGACAAGCATTACGGTCTGTCTGACTCTTCTAAAATAAATTCTAGGAACTAAATTCATTACAATTCAAGAATTTTCTAGAAACAATATTCAAACTTCAGTCATAGCAAGTTATTAGCAATTTTCTCGTTATAAAAGTTCATCTTTCGTGTCTTGACAATGCAACGCTTTTATTTATATAGCTGCAGTGGCAACAATTCAGCAAGAATAGTAAATTATAAATGGCGCCCTTTACTGAGTATTATTTAGTCATCGGGATATAAAGACACGCGTTAGCTCACGATCCTTTTGCTTGTTTCTTGTTTCTGGCAATGGAAAAACATTTCGGCGAAAGCGTTGTTTGCCGTACACAAGCAGCGGTGAATGCACTTCCATATCGTGATGGCGTCGAGAACTTTGCGCTTGCTTTGTAACGTTTGTTTCGATAACTTTGTTGCCACGTTTTCGTCATAAACTTTGTGAGTGTTACGAATCATACCACTTGAATAAACAATACCGCACACTTTTCTTAAACTTAACTGGATCTGTTTTCAATGAAATAGGGATTTTGTTAAGTTTCCGTTTTGGGGACAATTAGATTATTTGCTTTTAAAGCAAAATCTTTCATAGACAGTGATTGGCATTCGTTTTCGGACACTCGTATTTTTCAATTTTGTTTGTAAATATCAGTTACTAAATGGTAGTGAAATTACATTATTTTTCTCCCATACATACAGTATCGATTATCTTTTTTTAAACCTGCTTTTTTGAGGCAAAAAAGGAGGTGGAAAAGAAAGGAAAATCTGAAAGGTTTTAGATTTTAAGGTCACCCAAAAGGGTTTGTTAAGGTTTTTTTACGCTGCCTCTGAGCTCGCAGTTTACCACTGCTGTTGCACTTACTCCTGCTAACTCATCTTTTTGTCGTTTTAGGCATGATTTTCTTCGTACTTACGCCTCAACAGCATAATCACAAAAATTTTAAAAGCAACATATGTTTAGAATTCTCGATGCAGTACTAAGTGTTGGCATGCATTTTTCTTTCTTTCTTTTTTAATCTTTTCTCAATTTATCATATCAATGTTCAGTTTTCTTAGTAAAATATGGCTTCCAAATCTATTTTACAGTGTTTATATTATTGTCGTTTTGTGTGTTAAAGGTATTAATTAAATATCATGTTCTTTGCTTTTAATATATTTGAATATTATCAGTAGAATATAATTGAATTTCACAGCAAAATCACAAAATATTTATAAACAACATATCTTTAGAATTTTCGACAGACAATCTCCAGCGTTGGAGATAAAAATGTTTTATTTCGTACAGTGTTGCTACTGGTCACTTTTAAATCATTGATTTTGTTAATAAAAAATTAATTAAAGTTTGACGAAATATGAAAAAATTCGAAATTCAAAATTCGGGAGTCCAGGTGCACATGTTCGGATGGAGGAGTACGTTATTTAAAACTAAGTGGCTCTAGATACAGTCGTTTATTCACAGTGCTAGGAACATACACACATACATACATACTTCGTTATTTAATTCCTTTACAGTAGGATTACTACATCGCGATAGTGTTCGGTGGTAAAAATTTAAAAAGTGATTCGCTATTTATAATGGACGACGCAAAATCTCATTTCCAAACTAATAGCCAATTAGGCTGAAGCCCTTTTGGATTAAGAACGGTTCAAAACATTTTCTGCAAATAAAATAATTCCAGAAGTTCTGAAAATGAGCTCACATAAATATTCGGGCACCTTGAATAAACAGTTTATACTTAACAAAAACATAAAAATAACGAGATACTAAATATTTCATTGGACATCCTTTAGCTAAATTTACAGCTATTTCATGCGCTTCGGCGTGAATTAAACTAAATTTTTCATATAAGAATGTTCTATTTTTCTCCATTCCTCTGTAAGAATTACTTTTAGTAGAACTTTCGAAGAAATACACTGTTTTCTTATTCTTTTCTCAACTCACTACAAACACGTTCGATCAATTTTAAGTCCGGAGAATATGAACGACTTCCGGCAATTTCAGGAAGAGTTGTATAAAAACCATAAGCGAACATTGTCTATAAATGTTTAGGATCGTTATCTTGACAGAACTTGAAAAATCTGTTTTGCACACCAAGAAACTTTCAGGTTTTCATTAAGAATATGTATATAATATTTCTATTGATCCATATTGTCATTAAAAAAAATCTGATGTGTACACCACATGACTTCTTTGTACGAAATATTAAATTATAATCATCTTTTCTTGCATTTCATTTAAACTTATTGGATTGAATTAAATTTACTTCGTCGATAGGCATAAACCACAATAGAATAAATGCACTCTTTAAAATACACTATATTTGTTTACCATGGCGACACTCTGGCGCTAGGTTCACTTAACAGCGTTCGTTACATCTCATTCATTTTACAACTCAGAATGCAGAAAAATTGTGTATATCATCTGAAGAATTATCTAATCGTTGCCACATGTTTTATTCAAATACTGTGATAAAACTAAAACGATGTCTAAAACAAATTAAACAAGCCAAAAAAAAGGGGGGAAAGGAAAAGAAACGGTTTTTCACAGACGATTCAGTATTTCTCATTCAATTATGTTCTCACTTCGCGACAAGGCAAAAATGCATAAAATCTCAAAATATGTATATTAAAAATTACGAATTAAATCTTAAACACTTATTACCGCGAATAAATTCTAGAATGGATTAAACATGATTTAATGACTTAAAGAAGGAGTTATCTTTGTTGTTGCGATGCTTAGTTTCTCTAGACTGGCAACAAATTCACTATTCTGCTGAGTTTCAAATGTAAACAAATATGTCTGCTATCATAAGCAAAAATTAGGCTTAGCCGCATTTCAAAAACCTTTAAATTGTTGGTAATTCCACAATTATTCCATGCAGGTTAACTAAAAGCATTAACTAAAGGTAAATTAGAACTTAGCATTAGTAGTAAGAATTGGTTGTGCTAGACTGAGACTAGATTGTGCTAGAAGTAGTAGTTAGAAGTACTGATTAGTAGCAGTTAGAAATAGTGAGTAATTATTAGTAGTAAGTGAGTAATTATTAGTAGTAATTATTAATAGTTAAAAGTACTGATCTGTTCTACTGAAAAGACCTGTAAAGTACTTTTATGAAAAGTTCTAGAATTGAAAAGACTTTCTTTTGGAAGAATAAATTTTACCAAGCTTTCATAGGTTCTGTGCACATTCAATCCATTACGAACCCATACGCGTGCAAGAATACATTATTAAAAAGTAAAATAAAGATTTAAATTATTATGAAGTCTGTTTATTGCTTTCAAATCCTGTTAATCGATAAGAGACTGATTCAGTTTGAAAAATAAATTAAAGATTTTATGCTTTACCGAATGGCAACATTCATCGACACGCGCGAGGCACGAGGAAGATAAATTACAGATCTTTTGTTTCGCGGTGGGGTAACACTTGTCAGAGGCTTCTTCCAGATTCTTTCCTCTCCCTCTTCTCCGCCCATCAGTTTTGCCGGGAAAGGATTTTATGTGTTCGAGCAGCCAAAATTATGAATAACATTTAATAAAAAAAAATTTAAAATCTGAAAGGTTTTAGAACTTAAATTACGTCAAAAATGGCGTTTCTTCGCACTTAAATCGTAAAATTCAGTTCATATTCTTCGCACTTAAATCTTGAACAGAGTTCAAGAGTAATATCGCAAAATAATTTTAAAATGAACAAATCCTTAGAATTTCCGATACACAGTCTGGCGACCCGGAGAAAAAAAATGTTCTTTTTTGTACAACGTTACCATTGCTCACTTTGAAATCCTGGAGTTTGTTAATCCAAAATTCGTTAAAGCTTTAGAAAATATGAAATCGATAATAAAACATATTCCAAATTTCAAATTTGGCCTTCCAGATGCTGATATTCTCAGGAGGATTACGTTATTCAAAATTCGAGGTCTCTAGGTACTCTTGTTCTATCACAATGTGAGAAACATACATACATCCATGCAGATTCCACATTATTTAATTTCATATTTTAATTTCTTTTCAGGGGGATAATATTTGGTGGCAACAATTTGAAAAGTGAAACAGCGCTTGTAGTGAATCAGCGCAAAATGCCAAAACGAAATTAATAATCCTTTTGGGCAAATTGCCACTTTGAACTAATAATGTGTACGTCATCGTTTACTTACATAATAAAATGCTATACCAATTTTAAACGAAACAAATGAATAAAATTTTTGCAATTAGCAAATTGTCAAGAAACATTGACAAATATATTTGTTCATACTACTGTAAGAAGAATAAATTTCATGCGTACATAAATCAAGAAAAAGAATACTTGCCACGAATTTTATTTCAACTTCTATAATTTAATTATTTATTATTATATTATTAAAAAGACTGTAACGTAACTGAACACACGGAATTCTTGTTTGCTGTGTGACACCTCATTATGTATTTGATGAATTTCTATTTTACTCTTGCTAATGTGTAGTTAATACAAGTCCTCTGTTCAGAAACTAAGTTTAATTCTTTTTCTCCAGAGAAACTTTCACCGCATGAGATTGACATAACATCTGCCATATCATACTCACTGGCATTTGTCAACATCTCGTGTTCTACATTTAGACATAACATCGTCAGAAATGACGGCAAAGGCAACGGGTTCAAGCTTCCTCCCGATGCTCGTTCTTGACAAATATGGCAGATGTCTTTTTTTCTGAATACATTTTTTTACGAGTCGCTTCAACGGTTACAGTCGCCGTTAGATGCCACGCTAAATGAGGAACTTATTTGCAGCCGTTATTTACTGGGAACGAGGATACACTTAAAAGACAAAACATTCAGCTGAACGGTAGAAGTAGCTAAGATGTTTTGCTGCTTTGCTATTGGAGGAAGTTTTCAAATACGTTCCCGCCTTTTACTTTCCTTTGAGGGAACTCTTGCAAAAGACCATGCTGTGGTAGGTATTGCACAGCAGATGATTCATTCGATGATGTTAATCTCGATTCACCGCTTGCCGTTTCCCTCCTTTACAGGCTTCACCATCATCATCTACCTACTTGCATAGCCTACCTACCACCTCATTCCAATTTGATATGCTTTGTGGCAATTTCTCACCAGCTTCCACAGTAGTCCTTAAATTTCTATTTCTTGCACTCGGCTGATAAATGAAAACAAAAACTTTTTACAACTAGACTCTAGCCCCTGCAAAGTTTGTGCTCCAAGCATGCGCACTCACAAGCTCCGTTGGCGGTATTGGCTGGTTTCCGCTACACAGTATTGGCGATGTATCATCAGATTGGCAAATACGGATTTGTTGTCTCGCTAAATTTTGTCACGTTGCAGAAGTTAACTCTAAATTAGCAATTTGTTTATTCAGCGTGATCGGTATGGCTGGCAATTTTTTGTGTTCGGAATGTTCAAGATCTTATTCATTCCGGCGAAATCTACGGAAGCATATTACTAGGTGTCATCCTTCGAAATTAGAGGAATTAGCTCCTACATTAAGAACTGTTCCCAAATTTATATGTGATGAATGTGAGAAAATTTTTTCAAAACAAAACCTACTTAGTGCACATGAACGTTATTGTTTGTGCAATAAATTAACAGAATATTAATAATATTCTTTTGTTAATTTATTGCACAATTTGTAAATAATGACTAAAAATTTCATCTTTAAATTGATAAATCATTTCAAAATAAAAATATTTGTTTATATAACATACTGTCAATAAATACTTTTTGCAAGCATTATTTCTTTCCCCATACCTTTAGACAAAATCAAGAAAAGGCTGGTGATTTTAAAGGGAGTAGGGACACTGAGCTAAAATCAAAATTGCTTTCATCTTACTAAACTTGATTTTCATTTGAAGTATTTTGAACGTTTTTAAAGACACTGTAATACTAAGTATCACAATGAAATAATAAAATCAGAATTATGATCGTTAAGTTTTTT
>KL811288.1:0-34145 GCA_000611955.2 Stegodyphus mimosarum | reverse complement strand
AGTTGGAAAGTGGCTGTATATAATTGTGGTTTAATAAAAGAGGATTTTAAATCCTTCTTACGTAGAGTTCTTCTACCACTTAACCACAGTTTTCTACCATAGAACATAGCTGCATTCAGCACCCTGTTCAAGATCAGGACTTAGATTATTTCACGAATATGTTCGCCAAGAGTATGCACCGAACACTCAGTCCTGACAACTTTTGTTAAAGTTTTGGCACATTTAGGCCGCTACGGACGCCTTTCGGACTTAAAAATGCACCATTTTCATTTAACAAAATGATGGCCGAAATCTTTCACGGTTGTGAACACTTTGCTGTCCCATATTTAGATGACTTGGCAATCTTTTCAAACACCTAGGAAGAACATCTAAGTCATCTGAAAGCCGTTTGGACAAAAAAAGGAAGCTGGTTTAGCCATTAAACCCATAAAATGTAAATTTGCTCAAGATAGAGTTAAATATCTAGGAGGTATTGTAGGTTGTGGTATAAGAATGTCAAGTGAAGTCAAGGCAAAAGCTATTCTTGATTTTCCAGTGCCATCCACAAAAAGTTAAGTCATAGCATTTTTAGGATTAGTGGGATATTATAATCATTACATTCCCATATTCTCATCTATAGCAGCACCTTTAACCGAAACATTGAAAAGAAACTTAAAGAAAGGGAAAATAAATTGAACAGAAGCATGCACAAAAGCATTTGAAGAGCTAAAGGAAAAACTGTCTCAAAGGCCTATACTACATGCACCTGATTTCAATAAGGAGTTTATTTTGCAAACTGACGCTTCAAACTCTGGGTGTTATTTTAGCTCAGAAAAATGAACGAGACAATGCACATCCAGTATTATACCACAGTAAGAAGTGTACGGAAAGTGAAAAAAAGTACTTTACCACAGAAAAGGAATGCTTCGCCATAATGTTCGCTGTAAAGAAACTGCAATGTTATTTAGACGGACGTACTAAATTTCTCATCATAAACGATCATAATCTCTTAGTTTGCAACCTTATAATTACACTGTGGTTTATCGAAGTGGTAAAAACCATACACATGTAGATGCATTAAGTCGTACTCCCTTGACTGATTAAAGATTTTGTTTTGTTTTTGCATTTAGATAGAATTTATTTTGTTCCTTCCTCTCTGACTGTACTTTATTATGTTATATGTTGTATGTCAATTATGTATTGTGTTGATATTGTGTTGTTTTGAAAAACAAATGTAAACTTTAATTTATAAAAATATCAATTAGAGTTTATCTGGAGGAGGGAGAAGTTGTAATATTTTATCATCTAGCAAATAATTATACTTATTTCATTTCACACTGGCGTGGCAACGCCATATTAACTCGTGTAATCGTTGCTGAGCAACGATAGAAATGTTAAAAATTATTATTCTAAAAAGTTGTCAAACTTTTATGATGTACGAAAAATTGATAGAGGAATAAACTGTAATAATAATCTGGAGTGTAAAACTGTAATATTTAGAAATTATATTTAAATTATCTATCTTCGTGAATTGAGAATAAAGCTTATGATTTACTAAGAAGTTCATCTGTTATTTCGATAAAAACTGCAAAATACGTTACAGCGCCAAAATGAATATTTGAATTTATCCGAAAATTTCGCACCAAATGTTTTAAAATTTAGGCATAATTTGAGTTAGAAACGAAATGTCGAAAAACATTAGCACGTCATTTCAGGAAAAGTCCGATTTTGTGTCAAAATACATGTCTTAGAACAATGCTATATATAAATCTAATTTATGTTCTAAGTCGCGCTTTCGAGACATGAAAAAAGCAATTTCGAATTTCGTCAATCGGTCCAGTAGAACAAAAAATATAGAACTATCCTCCCCCCTTTTTTCTGCGTAGTGTATGATTAAAATCACGATATAATACTTCGGTTATGTTATAAGAATATTTTCCTTTTCTATCCGATCTTTCTATCCTTTTCTATCTCGCATATTTAGGTTATCATTTCCTAATATTAAAAAAGAAAGGACCTGCGCATATATAACCACATACTGACAACTGAATATTTATAAATTACGAATTTAATTGAAACGCTATTACTAATAGTATTTCAAATAAAGATTTTAATTCTGAACTGAAATAGAATCAGTGTATACTGTTTTTTTAACAGTTAAATTAAGATAATTTTCGAAACAGACAGTTAAAAGGGCTTTACAATCTTGATTTGAATCTTCAGCATTTTTGCTATCCATGCATTCTTTACAACGTTATTTTGGAGTTAAAAAAAAGAAGAACGCAGTGCGCATTATAATGCATGTGCATTGAATGATTTTTCAGATATTTTTTCTACAAATTTGTTATTGTTATCTAGTTGCTAGGTGACTAAATCCCAGGATTCAAACGGATAGAGACTCTAGCTGTTTGGAGAAAAGAGATAATTACTCGAGCAAAGAAGATTATGTAAATTCTCCCAATAGCAATCTACATAGAGTAATGGTAAATAATTAGCCGTTAGATGTTGCTTTCGAAATAATATTCACGATTAAAATCTTGCAGAAAATGCAAATGATTATTTTACCCTATAATGAATTCCCATCTTTGATTTTTTTCAAACTTAAACTCTGCCGACTTTAAAAAATTCCTTGGTCTTTCGATAGAAAAAAGAAACATGTAGGAAATAAGAAAAGCTATTTGATAAACACTATCTTTTTCATCAAAATTAAAGCCAAAGAACGGGAATGCATTAATTACTCTAGTTAAGGAAAACAAATTAATCTGTCAACTTCTGCCGTTTTCCTGTTTCTTATATAATGAAAACATTTTCTCTTTAAAGAAATACTAAATAAATGTACTCTTTTGTTTACATTAGTCAAAAAATAGAAATGCCAGAAAGCAGGATTCCCAATAGCCTTCAATGTTTGAAGAGTTTTGGTATATTTTCTTAAATTTAAGAGCAAATGCTAAGACTTAAAATTCTGGCTAAATTTTAAAAATTAGTTAAGTATAGTAAATTAAATTAAAATTATTTGCTGTAAAATAAAATAAATTACTTATAAATGAAAATATTTGTATTAAATATTTTAATTTGAGGAAAATGTCCTTTTATATTAATTAATATTCATTATATAATTCGGTAAAACGAAGATTAAATTATAAATGTACTGGTACTGAACCTACCTCCTGTCAATTAAGAATTTCATGAAACTGGAAGCCCGGGAGGGGCACAACTGCTATGTAGGACATCTCTATATTTTTTTGGAGGCAGCAGATATCATTGTTGGCGATGTTTGTAGCTTAACGTTATTTATACAAAAAACCTTTTTATGTGATTTGCTTTCATGGTTTAAATTTATTATGTACTATATAAAACACAAGCACATGTAATTTTAACCAAGACATCATTTTTCTGAAACAATAGATTCGGTTAATTGACTAAGCAGCAAAAGTTGGAAATTGGTAAATAGAGACCAAAGAAATTGAAAGAATATGGGAAGAAAGACAATCTCAAGAATATTTTCTGCTCCTAATTTTGAAGAAACATAAGATTGAATAAATAAATAAAAATTAGATATATTCTAGTTACTTTAGCACTGGAACCTTCTAAAAATGGGGGCTCAGAGCAAGCCTATGTGAGAATCAAGTCCTGGTTTCAGTACTGGATGTCTTCTGTAGGAAATGTTCTTGGGAACATCGTACCACTAATGTATAACGTGCAATTCTTAGCTTGGCTATTGAAAGATATTAGCGTAGCCTCTGTAGAAGAAATGCTGAAATTTTAGGTGCAAACAGAGTTAGATTCCTGCGCAATTCCTCATTTTAAGAAAAAGACTTTTGGGAGAAGAAACTTAAGTTTCTCTGATCAGAAGTATAGCATTGTCAATCTAAAACTATTCCGATGTCTCACATCGGAGCCTTCTTTTTTCTCATTTCAACAGGGCTGTGAATTTAAGTTTTTTGGGTAATTCAGGCTACTTATACCATTACCAGTCTTTGACAGACATTAAAAAAGAGGCATTTCTCCAATGCTTCCAAGAAAGTCAGAAGAGTTGGAATAAGCGTACGTGTTGTAATGACCGTTACGTTGAACTTGATATGGTAAAATGTTTTATTTTTGAAACAGAAACAGATTTTACAGCCCTTTTCTGCAAACATTTTGAGCGCAAGCTTTTCCATTCAGAAAGACCAAAGACAAAATCAGAATTATTACTAAGCTTTTAAAAATAATTTAAAAGCAAAAAAGTTCTCTAGTTGAAGAATAATATTCTGTTTATTATCATCACCAATTTTAAATACAGAATATTCAATACTATATAATTCTTTTACACTTACCTAATTACTCCGCTATTCTGGATGTATGACAGTTTGATAACTTTTGAAAATGAATCGAATTGTTTTCAAAACGATCTCAAATAAATGAGTTAATATGATGAAGTTTTCAAGAAATTACTCAAGATAAATGCCGAAGGGAAGAAAGAAAATCAAATGATTCATATATCATGGAACAAAATTAATAAAAACGTCTGTTCTAAGAATAACAATTTATTACTCAGTGGTGCACATATGATTATTCTGGACCGAAATACGTAATGAATCGCGACAGTACATTTTAGTTAATAATGTTAATGATGTAAACTTTTACAAAATTGCCAGGCATATTTTATAAATCACATGACAGAGGCGAACTATAAAATGTTTCAAATAGAAATATTATTAAAGATGTACGTTATTAAGAAAGAGACATATTGCTTTTAAATCACTTGTAACATATACATAATTAATTCCACCAGTTATAAATATAAGGAAAAATAAAGCTACAAATTACTAAGATATATGTGCACGGTGGTCATAAAAAATTTTGTGATGTATGGAACTCCTATTGGCCTATTCGCTCAAGCAATTGAAATGAAATTTTAGACAGTGTAGAGTCATTAGGTTATTTTAAAAGTAGAAGTTGTGAAAAAATCTGCAATGACCTCGCCAGGACTTGAATTTCAGACCTTTCGAATACGCGCCAAGTGTGCTGACCATTACACCATTAAGGCATGCTAAGAAGGCGGGAGAAATACTTTATATACTCCCCTTTTTAAAGGGCGACTGGGGATTAGGGAACCCAATCTCCAAATCCTGGTAGTGGAGAATCATCAACCACCACCTTTTTTAGTTCGGGAGCCAGTGGACAGTGATTAGGTTATTTTGAATGCAGGAGATGTGAAAATGAGCAATGCCCTCGCGGGACTCGAACCTGGGACCTCTCGAATACGCGCTCAGTGTGCTAACCACTTCACCACGAATGTATGCTTAAAAGGAGGGAGCAATACCTTATAATAGTATAGTTTGAAAGTAAGCGACGATTTAAAGCAACAAAGCTATCACAAAAAACAATAAATGGCGTTGGAACGATACACGTATGACAAAAATTGTCTGCGTAAAACATTTCCAAAGAGGAACATTGTAAACGACCAAAGACATTACAAGAGAGAAGAAAAAGAAAAAAACGTTTAGTGGAATTTCAAGTTTTCAAAGTGCCCAACTTCTCAAACGATAAAGTTCTGCGTGCGGGAGATTGTTGACAATAGTCATGAACATAATATTGCGGCATAAATTTGTATAACTTCGCGTTTTATGGCATCTTTCAATTCTGATAAATCTCGTGGATTGGATGTATATACCTTAAGTTTTTTCAGACATCTCTAAAACCAGAAATTCATTAGAGTAGCCACGGTCACGATGGCCACGAAACTGCGAAGTTACAGGATGTGACTATGTATTAAAACGTTGAAAACTTGTAATTTGAATAAAAGTTCTTTTCCGTCTTCTCTGGTTTATTGTCACTTGTCATTTACAACGCGTTTATTTGCAGATGTTTTACACTGGCAGTTTTCATCATACGTGTATCGTTGCAACATCATTTATAGTTTTCCAGTGCGCTAATCAATTTATGCAGGAAAAAAGTGAGTGTTGCCATTCGAAAGTTTTTTAAATTTTTTTCACTATAACCGTAACAGAGAGCTTTATTGTTTAAAGTTAACCTTGAGCGCATATCTTCAACTAATATAAGCTTTAATTTTATTTCTGTTGGTTGAGCAGATAGACAGCTAGCGGTTCATAAAATCGGGAAGGTTTTCCATTATTCTATATATTGCTTTCAAATCATTCTGTTCATAAGAAGTTTACAGTTTTAATTTGCAATAAAAACTAAAGAGCTTTATCATGTCAAATGGTAACACCCCTGTCCAGTTTATCCGACTGAGTGAAAGATAAACGAAAAATGTCATACTTTCTAGAACACGCGTGTTTTCCATTTTGAATAAACAAGATATCGGTGATAAATCATTTGAATGTATTTGTATACAATATCTTACGTTTATAGGATGAGTATGGTTTTAGAAGGATATATTAATGTAGAAACAGTTTTATAATGATGTAATTCCTTTTCAAAAATAAAATGCAATCTGCAAGGATTAAAAGATAATTGGATATAAATTTAAATTCGATTTATATGTTGCTAAACAAATATAAATTCCGCTATTATATGGTTGCATAATTTATTTTGAGGTTATAACGCCTGTAGCTTATGCTTTCTTATTTTCGTTGTTGTCATGTTACATTACACATTCACGGCATTCATTATTTACGTTGCTTTAAAATGTGGACAATTTACTAGATGCAGGTTTAAATTTTTCCTCCGCGATGCCTAATAAACTGCTAGTTTTCAGAAGTGTTGCCATTTGACATGCCATAAATTTTTCAATTTCACTTTTGAATTAAAATTACACCTTATTTTTCTTGAACGATTCAAGGAATACATTTCTTAAAAATTTATATTGCTTTTTAATTTTAATAATGTCTGCAAAAATATAAATTCGCATGGACTTAATTTATGAAACTCGTAATATGAATGATTTACAATGTAAATATTTTCTAATTATTCTAATTAACAAAGTATATTTTCAGTGTCATATAATAGTCGTCTGGGCGTTATTAGCAAATTGTTTTGAGTGGAGAGAGAACGTATGTGTTGTATTATTCGTATGTCGTGAAAGAAAAGTCCGTAGTAATACTTGAATAGTTTTGAAAATATATATTGCATTTATTATTAGGCATGGGACAGAAATAAATACCATTCTTTAATTATTTAATGACTGAATATTTTTTTCAGCAATAATACTTGAATACTTCCAGTTTATAAAAATGTAAGTGGCACCCTCTTAAAAGATGTTTAAGACGACATTTCAAAATTTAAACAGAATGCTGGATTTTTTTTTATTATTTAGTTATTTATTTTTATATAGGAGCTTGCGGATTTCTTTTCACGGTTAGTAAAAAGAAGCTCAATGCTTTGATGTATGGTCAGTTTATTTATTGCGAAATTCTTAGAACTTCAAAAGCATTGCTATCCACGCATGATACATATTTTGTGAAACAATTTATATTTTCTCCCACAGGGGTTTTGTTCCTGTTTGAGGCGGAGAACTGAATTGTAAACATTTCTCCGCAGAGAACACTGATATTCGTATTTACATTTGGAATCGTTTCACGCACATAAACATATTCGGCTTCCTGCGCAACGTGGATATCGCATCCGGAGAAAGAAAGTCTAGATATGGCTTCCCTTTGGCGCATTTACAAACTTATAAGCGTATACCAAACAGGTAATGCATCTCCTTGCTAAGCAAAAATAAACAAACAACAAAATGCGTGTCATCTTCATACGTTTATTACCATTTCAGAGATTCAACATCAGAGTTATTTCTTTTCAGACTCAGATGAAAAATATTTAATAATCCCAAGAAACTCCTGACATATTTTAGGTATTATATTTGGCTTACATTTGTTTGATAAATAATGCAAAAACTTGCATAAGAATGAAAATTTAAAGAAAAAATCTTTTTTAAAACTTTCTTCTATTTTTCTGTATTATTCTTTTCTCTTCTCTGTAAACGGTCTAAAAAGCTTAAAATTCCGCGTATTATTAATAAAATTATAGATTTTAATTACATTTAATTATTTAAATTTATGAAAATAAAGAAACCTTAATAGCCGTACATTTGGAAAACACTTTACCGATTTCGAGAACGATTAGATATGTGGCCCTTTTTTTCAAAAGGAAAACATAATTCAAAAGATGGTCGTCAGCAATAGTTATATTATACGGAAATCAATGAGTGAAACAAAGCAGAACGAGAGAAGCGATGTCTGTTGAAGAAGCAGATAATAAAACGTGAAAAATCATGAGACTAATAGAACATATTAGAATCTTGAAAGAGTTGGAATGAAAACTCTTTTGGAATTAATGTCATTAATTAAACGAGAAAATTCTTGTGAATGCGAAAATCTTCAAGGAAATCAACAGTTGAATCAAAGTCACCAACTGAAGAAGCTTCGTCCTTCAGTCCAATTTCTTCCTTTTGCCAAACCAATAAAAAATCGTACAAAATCGATTTACACCTGAAGGAAAGGGACCTACATCTGATCGCTCTCGAAATTGATCGAGTTTACTCGAAATATAAGTCAATATAAATCTTCCGGCCTGATTTTAAATTTTACGTGGGTGTGTTTTCCTTCAATTAAATACAACATTTTAATTCGAAAATAAGTATAAAAAAATCCTAATAGAGGAGCAGATTTTTCTTCAGATGCTTTTTTACTTCCTTTTACCTAGTAAATTAAGTAGTACAATCGCGAAAGATTTCAGGCATCATTTTTCAACGAACGAACGAAACGAAAATATCCATTTCAAACATCTTCAAAACCATGTGACATCCATACGTACGGACAGAATAAAGGACTGTTTTTGCCAAAAAGGTTTGTAAATTAGATTTAAAAGGCATTCAGAAGATATTTTTTTGTTGACATACGTACGTACGTGTGTATTTATCTCGCATAATTCAAGAACGAATAGACACAGAACTTTGAAATTTTGTATATCGGGCTGCTATAGCATGTAGTTGTGCACTTTCCTTTTTTGTTGCAATCGGCTGCATCAATTGTAAATAAATGCATTATATATTTCCCTTCCGTTACCTGGCTCGATGAGCTTAGACATTTCTTATGTATTGGCTAATTGTGCAGTTTTTGCTTTAAAAGTGGTTGATGTGGTTATGTGGTTTTTATATTCTGGTTAAGGTTTTTATGCCTTTCGTTAATGTGCACGCAGTAGTTGGATAATTAGAAACAATTTAAAAGATTAAGTAGCGAGTTAAGCCTGACGAACCGTCATTTGTTTGCATTTGAAACTCAGTTGAATAATGAATTAACTGAGTTTTTGCACCTTCCATGCCTTTTTGCCGGGAGTGAGACCAAAAGTAAGCCTTCAGATTTTGTGCATCTGACATTTTGCTCGCTGCCCGAATTGTTTGTTTTCGCGTTAAACTCTAATTTTAAGTGTAATGTTTTTAAACGTTTTAACTGAATTTGGTGTTTTACGTTTTCTGTATTTTACAATTTTTAATGAAGGTTTTTAATGAGTTTTTGCGTATTTTATGAGTCTTTGTGTATTTGTTAGAAAGTCATGTGGTGTCCACAACAGACGTTTGTAGTTAGGGATCCAGCTGAAACGGGAAATTATATGCATAATAATTGAACTTGTAGTAAACAGTGCTGCAAATTCGAATCTCTTTAAAGAAAGAAATATTTAAAGAGAGTAATATTTTGTTACTAGTAAGACGAGTTCCTTCAATCTTTATAATTATGTAAATATGATATATAAATTATGTAAATATTTTGTGATTATGTAAACATATATCATTCACTTTTTTGCTCTTATGTGTTAAAACATCTGAAAGCATTTAATGTAAAAAGCACAGTTCAGTACGCCAAAACTAGGAACTAGAAATTTCCCGGCATTTCTCAATTACTGCCAATTTGATAGAACTGACTATCAAAACGGGTCTACTGGTAACTTCATGATGCGTTTTCTTTCTCAAAAGAAATATATTGAAAGTATGAGAATATGTAATACAAAAATAGACTTATTAGGATCAACAAAAATCTATGGAAATAAATTATACTCTGAGCACGAAAATAAAAATATACCGTATATGCATATAAATTATTTTTAAACAATTTTGACGTGATAAAAAGAAATTATTTAGGTATACGTACATAGTCTTTTACAATGATAAAGTACAGAACATTCTTCATTTCCATGCGTAATTAAATATATTTATGTATGAACACTTTTAAAAACAGCCCATTCAAGAAATATAATTTGTCAAAATTTCTAGTCAGATGGATCAAAATTTTATTTTTTATCAAGGAAAGCACTGAAAAAGCTCTCTTACTTGGTGTACTTGTTAATCTGGAAATCATTAAGAAATTACATATCTTTTAATATATTTTCGAATGTAGAAAGTATATCTATTATTTTGAAAATTTCATTTAATTCTGTATGTGTTTATTTATCTGAGTTGATTCATAATACGATATAATATTTTAGTTTCTTACTGGGAACTAAAGTTTTTCTTTAATTTATAGCAGGATTTTTCGTTCAGAGGGGAGTTTTCCCTTGGCAGAGAATTTCATAGTTTCAGGGGAGGAAGAATGCGGACAGCCTTTTGTTTAACTGTTAGGTCTTCAGTTTTAGTTTACGAATGTAAAAAGACAAATATTCATTTTTACTATTTATTTAAACTACATTTATTCGAGCAAAATTTGGTGTTTACCATTATTTTCTGCACGTTTTGTTGTTTAATTTATACAACACATTAAAACATAATTCTAAATCTAAATAAATGCATATATGCATTTTTTAAGTTTTAGAAAGGAGGAGGGAATAAGCTAGAAGTGTTGAAAGGGTTGCATGGAGCAAAAATCTCTAAGAACCACTGGTCTGTAACATAGCACCAGATATCGATAGAATCCGGTATCATATGTTGTTTCTCGTAATTCAGTTGCAAATATTTTATCCTTCCATTATTCTACGATTTGTTTCGCAGTCGGTTTTACCTCAGTTTTTTTTCAATTTTAGAGGATTATACTATCAGTCTGGAAACGGAATTAAAAAGGCATAAAAGAATTATGTTGATATTTGCTTTCGCGATTTAGCAGAAAACCGATTGCAGATACAATGCACAGCAGACGAGAAATACCTTTTCCTGCGTAAAATTCCTTGCAATGGCATCCAACTAAAGTGCCTCTCTTGAAGAAAGCAGAATGGTGTCTTCATTATCATTGTTTATGGGCCGGTACAAATCCAATCCCGAATAACAAGGACCGAATTTAATGGCATCCAACACGCTAAAGGGGAAAAGTAAACCAAGAAATAGCAATTAACCGATTCGATAACTCAGCTGACGAAGTACATACGAGTATTTTACTGTAGACGAAGAGGTCCCACGTTAAACCTTATTCAAACAAAATCCTTAGTTATCTGCAGATCTCATTCCTGCCGACATTAATTTGATAATTTGATAAACATATTACATGGAATTTCAAGTTAAAGTAATAAAATACTGCTTGTATTACCTAGTTACGATACGCACAGAAAGATAGCATTTATATATTTTGATATACAACTGTAATAAACCCAAAATAATGGTCATCAAGTGAAATATTAAAAATAAAGAATTTCAAGATACATGTATATATTTTAATAAAGCTGTCATAAAAATAAGAATAGTCGCGACCGTGAGGCTGATAAATCTCTTCCAAATCCAGTTAAAGACACATTGTTCTTTCCCTCTATAAGCTTTGCAGGCAAAATGTAGTTGTTACCTTAGTTTTGTAATACAGGATAAAACAAAACATTTCTGTTACAAATGATTACAGTAAACAAATTATTCTACTTGCCTGTGATATATTAGTTAAACGTCAAATACAATTTTTTTTTGGTCGCACAAGTACAGGTACTGCACGGGAGACCATTGTCGTGTGCCGTCCAGTCGTGTGAATACAGTGTATTTCATTCCGCATATTGAACAATATTTGATATGTACGCCATGGCGGAATAGATAATGCAGATTTTAAGTCATCAGAATCAAATCGGAATGACGGCACAATAACTATGTCATTTACAGTACCATGATCCTTACCTCGGAATCGCAAGGATGACGTCCGGCATATTTGGAGACAAGAAGAAGAAGGAATGTACTTTAAGTTTGCTACTTTAGACTGCATTTTCTATGTGCCGTTTGACAAAATGTTCTCACAGAGAGTATCCGTGATGTGCTGCAAGAAACGTGGATATATATTAGGGTTCACGTTATTTGACACAGTTAAAATATCCCAATTAATTGATTACTGTAGCCATTTATAACAGGATGATTCATCTTGCCTCCGCCAGCAGTATATCAGTTTTCAGAACTCGTAATTTGGACTTCCGTATTTCAACTTAGTTTAACATTTATATTATATTTTCCTATTTATAGTTTAATGAAACCTGTCAAGTACTTAGTTACTCTTTTTTAGATTTCCCCCAAATCACTTTTTTTTACAAAAATTAATTTAACTTTCTTAGAAATATGTATTTATGTATATATAAATTCCGAAACATAGATAAACTAATTTTAGATACAGTCGCTTATACAGTCTCGTAAACATATTATGAAATACGGTAGTATTTTCAAAACTGTGCCTCGGGAAAGCATCTGCGATATTTATAAAACAATGTATTTAAAATATGTTCTTATGACCTAAGGCTTATGCTTCGTAACTGGTAAGATTTATGATTTGCGTAATTCAGAAAAGACATAGAGTTTATGCTACTTAAAAAGCCATCTTCCTTAAATGAAGAAAAATTATCAGTTGCATCGAATTTCATCAGTTCTCTTTGTTTTATATTTTTAATAACATACAGATAAAATATTTACAGCTTAGATAAAACATTTTTATTTTTTAATCAGCAATTTATCGCAGTTAATAATACAGCTCAATTAAGCTTTTATTTATGCACACAGAATTATTAAATCTAAAATCATGTAACACGTAAAAGTATATCATTTCGGAGTTTCTGCATCTACCACCGTTAAAGTATTTTAAAAATACAAGGGGATTCAAATACGAAGAGGGCTGTTGTTGTTACAAATAGAGTTGGACGGTCCCCTCCAAAACTATTCGATGAACCGATTCACTTTACTGAGTGAATGTACTCCAGCTCCAGAAAACGGCTTGTAAATCATGAATTGTAAATCTTGAGAATTCACAAACAGCTCTTGTTGGAAGCGAGCCAGAACTTCAATCAGCGGGGGAACACCTGATTGGCGAAAAAAGAGCGGAAGGAAGTTGGAAGTGTCCCAAGTTTCCATATTACGAGACATTATACTACCATGTTAAAAGTGAGTTTAATTTTTATCATTTCTCAAATTTTTAAAAAAAAAATTACTCTACAATTTTATTGTTAGTTTTGTGTCGAAAGGAAGTTTTAGGAAATATCAAAACTACAATTGTAAGAAATCAGTTCACACAGGAAGTGTTTGATTGATTCAATTTTTTTCTGATCCAAAGGTTTGCTTGATTCTTTTCGCTCTTTGCTCTAGTCTCGTTAACCTTTTGCTCATTCCATTCTGCTCTTCACTATAATCTAGCTAATCCTTCTCGATTCTCCTATTGCTCCTTAGGATATTGCTAGTGAGCGGTGAGTTGTAAAATTTTTTTCAGAGAGAATGTGTAGTCCGAACCCATAAAAGAGCGACTTTGCTCATTTCTAGTTACAAAGCAATATTCATGCATAGCGCTTTGTGTTTTTGGTTGAGTACAGCCACTACCATCACCTTCTATCCATTACAGATTAGAACATGCTCTGCCATCTCTTGCAATCGCGAGACAAGTTAACAACAGCTGCCTTAGAGCATGGAACAATGCATTATGCCCAAATTTCTCATTGAAGAAAAGCGACAGTTATCTGAAATTAGACAGAAACGCCAAGAACAGTATGGGGAAGAGTATCTGACTAGGATCCAAATGTTTAAGAGGTGCAAGTGTTTCTCTGAGGGTGAGAGCGGGTCAACCCAACAACGCCTTATTGTGTGAATTTAGTTATGTGAAAGAACAGCTGAATCAGTTTAAAAGAACGTACGTCAATGTTTTAAGTGTTGGCAGCGTAGAAACCACTGGGAAAAAGCTTCCGCTGTGACAAGGTGTAACGCGAGTTGACGAACAAGCGCAAAGTGATGGACATGTAAATCCCCCCTTAAAATTAAATCCCTAAAAATTAAGGGGAATTATTTTGGTCTATAATGGCTTTTAGAGAAACGTGGGTCCACTGGTTCAGTCACAAATCCCAGGCTTAAATCTAGCTTAAAAGGCATGCCGTCATTCATGACGACGCCAGCGCTAGAGTTCGAAAATATATTCACAGCCAACTGAAACAATTTTAAGAAAAAAGCATGAACATGCTTCTAATATTTTGGAAAACATATATCAACAGAGTACGTTTCAGGGTGACGTGCTCAACTCTTTCATTCGCAATAAAGGTTTTGGTTTAAAAAAAATTTGTCCACACATAGTAAATAACGTTTCATCACTAAAACCTCCATGAATCCTGATGTTATTAGACGAATTAGAATAATAATTTATTATTAAATACTTTGCAATGATATATTTCACATAAACATTACTGTGAACACGTTAACAGAAACAATCTGTTTTTTTTAATTCAAACTCAATACTATTTATTAAGTAAATATTAATTACATCGCTAAAAATTATTCCTTCAGTATAATAATGGAATCTTTATTGAATAAAATGATATTTCCTGTCAGAAGATATAAAAATATTGTCGGAAGTATTTTTAGCGACAAAAAACTAAAAAGGTTTCGCCGCGATAGTTTCATGACTGTAACATTAGAAATAATTTAAAAGTAAAGAATTTAAAAAAAAGGAGAAAGAAGAAAGCACATCATTACACGACATAAAAAATAGAGAAGGAAGAATTCCTAAATTTTCTCGAAACCGTATCCTAAGATATTCTCAAATTTCCTCAGCACTTCGCATAAAAAATACTGAGAAAAAGAAAAATGAAGTATAAAAGAATTCATACTCTTTATTAAATGCTTTTTAATTAAAACAAAATTTGAAATTTAAATTGAATCGAAAATCAAACTTAAGAATGCAATGTTTGAAAAATACATATATATTTCTTTAGAAGTTAAATATTAGCTTATTAAATGAAATACACATTAAAATTCTGGAATTTTTCCTTCATTTTATCAGTGTAATGGCCAAAAAGAAAAGTATTTTAATAGCGAAACAGAAGAGAAACTCGCTAGAGTGAAATACAAAAAATTAGCAATAACCTTGCGTTTGGCGTAGATTTAGTCAAAAACTCAATCCATTTCTAGGACAAACTAGTACAGGTCCCTCTTCATCAGAAGCAATAAAAATCGGCAAAACTGGATAGAAGCGGGTACTTCGTATTTCAGTCTCACCGCAGTAAAGGGAACAAGAAGATAGCGCGATCTGTCGACAAAAATATTAAAGAAATTAGAAATTTGAGTTTATAGAATTTCAAAAGCATTAGGAAAGGCTGAATTAGACTTTTAAGTATAATCCAGTCAAAATAAACAAAATGAAAGTCATTCACTAAACAACATGAATTTTTATGAATGTGTGAATGCGAAAAGCTTCAAAAATTCCAATTCACGGATTGAAGAAGGTTTTTGAATAATTTTTGCAAACTCTAAGTCAAAATTATGATCAAATTACCAGCTACGATTAGCTATCGAAGACGCGTTATTTTCGCATTTTCGAACATAACATTCGTGTTCCTTGCTGTGAAACTTTAACATCCTTTTAGTTTCGCCGATATATCTTAAACCACACTGACCCGATATGCTATAAATTCCCAGAGAATTGAAGTCAGAAACAGAATCTTTAAGAACTTTAAGACTTACGGACTTAATCTTTAAGACTTACGGACTTAATCTTTAAGACTACGGATTTTATAGATAGGCTAGAAAGTAGCATAAAAACTGAGCTTCTGGAGAAACTGTGCAATTTTATAACTGACAGAAGGATGATATAGAAGCACGACAAGGTTATTAAATGCTATTTCTAATAGCGGAATGACTAGACATTACGCTTCAAGAAATGGTACTGGTGATCTGCTGAAATTGCAAAAATCTGTTTCTTTTTTTAATGATTGATTCTGTTGGAAGTCAAGAAAAATTAATCTTTCAAATGTTTTTGACTCAACACAGCTAATGGGCTTTAGATAAAATATTTAAAATATTAATATGCAAAAGAAGAAAAAAAATCGCACGAAGATAAGAAGTTTGGAATCTTGAAAAGGTTTCTAGATTCACAGAATGCGGGGATTCAAAAATCTCGTCAGTAGAGAACCCGCTTACTGTAGTAAAACTCACTCCCACTGTATATGAACTCTTCAGCATCATTGTACTTACCCAAAATACTGAAAATCTTTCAAAACGGTTCAATTGAAATTAGAGAATATCTTTCGATATTTATGTAATACGTATGCACGAATAAAAATGAAATTGACATCTCTGAATTCTGCTTTCCATGACACTTGCATTAATTTAATTGTTGAATATATCCTCTCTGCTTACTCATTTATTTACAGTTTAACAAAATTCTGTTCCAAACGATTTTTGTTTGTTCTGTATTAGTTAACGGAGAGCTTTCTTTTTTCCATTAGAGCTTAGTATCGAACTCTAGGGCAAAGTTAAAAAGTTTTAATCTGCATGGGCGTTTTGCTGCAACACACATTGCAGATGTTATCGGATTCACTCTCATCAGAAAGTGACATTCACTCTGCGTCTCATTAACGAAGTTCGATAGTTAGTAACACTCAGTTCAGTGAATTCGTAAGAGACATTTTTAAAAATGTTTTTCTCGTTCTAACTCAATCGACAAATTTAAACTACCCATTGTTTATAAAGTTTGGCTCGTTTTCACTTCAAACTAGTGAAGTGAATTCAGAAAAATTGTTCGGAAGATCTTAGAACCACGTCCAATGATTTCTGTACAGTTAGAATATAAAACAGTAAGTAAAAAGGAGTAAAATTAACAAGACAAATCAGTTAAAATAAATATCAAAATATTTACTCTAATTTTAAGCTACATTTTCGCTGTTTATTATATCGGACATATCGATCAAACGGATATTACAACAAATTAATAAGCTCTTCAACTGTCCAACTTCCAAAAGAAAGTACAAAAATATCTCCGAAAAAGACATTTTCTCATGCGTACCTGAACTCTTAAATTGTTATTTCATAAATATATAATTTATCAATAAATTTTTTTATATTTATATGCCTATAACAGAATAATTAGAACAAAATACAAAAAACAAAGCATATTAAGTGATTCGAAAGAATTATGTTTTCTGGTCATCCATGCGGTGACAAATAAAGCTGGAAATAAATTTTCATGAATAAATGGCATTTTTTTAGGTCATCAAACTGTTTGCCTGTCGCATGAACTCAAAAAGCTTAAAATGTTCATTTTTAAGATTAACAGATATTGCTTGATAAACCGTTTCACTTGATGTTCTTGAGGAAATATGTGTCCTTTTATATTTCTAATTGAAAAGGAATAATTGGAGATATATTCAACATCGAATTTTAATATTTCTAAAAATAATTTGTCTACTGATATATATGAAAGGAACGATATTCTGCTTTGAAGAAATAAATTGTCAATATAAGTGGTCTTTCTTAAATGAAAAAATAACATTCGGAATCAAATTTATTTTTAGAATTATTAAATTACTTATTTTACCTTTTTTTCAGAATTATCATACAGTGTTTTCTTTCCCTTTGTAACTAATTTTATCATCCGGAATTCTAGAAGGCAGGATTATGCGAATAATTTAATTTTCAAAGAACGGGATTACAAGAAAAATATAACAAATGAAAAATAATCATGGATAAACTACTGATAACTATCACACTATTATATCTTTAAAAGAAACCCATATTCCAATAAAAATACATAATGATGTTATTAACTTTAGAACTGAGTTAATATCTGACAATAATTGAGCCAGACACGTAGCTTAGATTGCCGAGTATCCAGTTACCTTGCAAAGCCGGCTCAGATACAACGAATTAAGTAAGTCGGAGCACCAACTTCAGTGTCTTTTTGCCCAGCGGGACTCAAAATAAACTTTACTCTTTTTTTGCTAGAAATTTTTTTCTTTCTGCCCGTTGGCCGAATTGCTTCTTTTACCTTAAAAATTCTTATTTTAATTTCTAAAATAATTTTTTTAACTACTTTTAACTATATTTAATATTTTAGGTTTTACTGTATTTTACAATTTTTAATGAAGATGTTTTGAATTTTTGTGTATTTTTTTGCCTTGCGCGAAATGAGAATTGAATTGATTGAATGAAAAATATATCTCTAAAGAAATTCGAGCCAGTAAGTTTAAAAGAAGTGCAAGAAAAAATGTGCATAATTTAATAGGCCGTACAACCACACGATTATACATTAATAGGCCGCACAAGGAACGTCATGTGGTGTCCACATCAGACATTTTTATGTGTGTAATACAGGGATGACATTCTCTTGCCTTGTTTGGATAATAATGCTCTTTTTCAGCATTCAAAATGAATGTTTTAAGATTTTATAAAACTTGAATTTCAGTTATTATAACTTTATACCAAAATTGTTTCTTTTTGTATTTTACAAATATTTCTTAGATGTAGTTATATATTATTTATTACATATCCAGTTAGTCTCTGGGGCACATAAGAAAAGCCAAGGATATGTGTATAGGTTTCAGTTGACTTTTCCTAAGTCCTGACTTTTGCTTTAAATCTTTTTTTTTTTCATTTCTTAAATTCCGCATTTTAATTCAATTCAGTATTTTTAATTTATATTTAAAAAGCGTATAATTGCAAAAACTTCATTTAGATCATTTAGTATTCAATAGCGTATATTCAAAAATCTGATGTGAACATCACATGACTTCCTCTTATTGCCTATAAAATTATACACATTTTTTACTGCACATCAGTTTAATTTATTTCCTCGAATCTTTTTACATAGTTTTTCTAAATTAGTTAACCGATCCCTCAAGGCAAGTTGAAAATGACATAAAAAATTGCAGATTTTTAAATTAAGTATCCCGGTTTATTTATGTGGTAAGGGAATCCAACTTGATGTAATCTAATATTTTTATAATGAGTGTAAAACTTTTCCAAATATAAGTATAGGAAACGAGAGACCCTATTAAATGTTAGAATGGTATCTGTCGAAAAGTATTATTTTTTAAATTTGACATTGTCAAAAAATGAATATTTTTCGTCATATAAAACAGTTCTGTAAACGGAAGTATATGACTATGTCCGGCGATTGCGAAACTAAAGGCCGGATATATATATACACATATATCAATATATAACCACTCCCTCACATAGCTTAGAAGTCTTTTCTTTTATATATATACAGTAGACTCCGGCAGACTCGACATAATGTGGACTGAGAGACTGTCGAGTTTCCGAAAGGTCGAATTTTATGGAATAAGGGGTGGGTTTTTCGGAATTCTTAATATTTAACTATTGTAGACATTTATTGCACAATATTAGACGAGAACAGCATACAATTAATATTTATTTTTAATGCCGTGTTCTAGCACAATAGGAGTTATAAAATGAACAAATATCCTATGTGATGGTAGATTGTCTCTCACACTCTTTTCGTCGCCGTGCAGCTTCATCCCGCAGACAAAGGAACAAAATGGCCATACCAGATGTACCTTGCTCCTCCATGTAGCGGAGCATTCCTTCAGCGGCCTTTAGTCCTTCACTACGGGCCATCATTTTAGCTTTTCCGTTGTTTTCAATGTCTTCGTTTTCTGATTCATTTTCATTTTTATCCACATTTTTCGTTCCGTTAAACTATCCGTACATCCTCTTTTTACACACGAAGACTCGATTTCGGACATCTTCTTTTTCCACTTAATGGAAGTAGTCTATCCAATACCTAAACACTTCGTAATTTTGTTTACACTTTCCCCTTTGTCCAGTCTCTTTAAGGAATCTAGTTTCATTTCCATTGTCAAGTTAGTTTGTTTTCCTTTCTTTTCGAACGGCATTTTCACATCGAAGAATATCAAAGTGTTCCCAAAAATATGTTAACACTTAGACGCCTGGATGTGAACTGAGAAAGGATACACGTAATGAACTAGTGTGAGTTTAGTTTGCAATAAGATGCAATCACAAAACTTCAGAAAACCCAATGTTTCGCAACAATAGACAGGAGTGTGAGCAAGTGGGCAGCTGCTAGCTGACTTTCTTCGTATCCTCAAAAGAAGCAAACAGAATTGCTAAGTATTACAATATATCTCGAAATTTTTTTGGCAGTTTCAAGAACTAATGGTACAGTGCGAAAACGGCAGAAATTACAGAAAAAGAACACTCAAATCTTTGAACAGAACAGAAAAGACATACTCATAAGTAACAATTATATGTACTGTATGTAATATTTGCTCTGCTTGGCCTAGAGATGTCTTAAAAGTGTTTCCAAAAAGTTGTCGAATTACAAGGAATGTCGAGATATGGGAATTTCAGTTCGCGGGATTCTCTCTTTCTCTCTCTATATATAAGATAAAAAATGTGAAAGCAAACTTATAATTTTAATTGGCTCTACCCTCTTTTATTTTTATTTAATTTCGGGACTTCCGTTCTCTATCTAAAAAATAGAGCTATAAGTCTAAACTTGGTCATTAAAGATAATTCTATCCTATATCCCCCTTAATGCAGAAACCTCTGGTTAATCACTAAATAATTGAAAACCGAAACTCTTTTAACTCGAACTGAAACTTTTTGACTCCCTCCCTTCTTCCTTTGAATTACTGCGACACTTTCACTTACGCTTTCCTCCTGGTAAGACGCTTTGCCTCTACCTTCTTTGTTCAATAAATATGTGCTGAACTAACAAAAATGTAGGGTGTATAAGACGGCGTAAATTTTAAAAACACTACAGCTAATCATTTTTGAATTATGCGAGATACATGCCTACGTACGTACGTGCGTAAAGACGTCACGAAAAAAATTCCTTTTGAATACATTTAACATCTATTTTATAATTCGCTTTGCAAAAAGAATCCTTTATTCTTTCCGGACGTACAGAAGTCACATAAAAACAATATTCCAAATGGATTCGAGAAATGTCAAAATCAATATTTCGATTGAAATAAGATATCTAAAATTTTTCGCGATTACAATACCTCCTACATTTCGAACAAAGAAATAAAAATATTCTGGCATCATTACATAACATATTCTTAAGCATGAATTGATAGACATGTGGTAAAAGCAAAGTATCAAATAACCCTTCGCCAGATTGGTGTGTCGGGTTTAAAATATGAAGGTTGTAGGTGTTGGCAGTGAACTTCAGTAATGTGCTTCGACTTCTGATGTAGGTGATGCAATAATGCTTACCGATTTAGTTAATTATGACAAAGCGCAGTAGGGCTGTCTGCGTAAAAGAAGAGGGATGCCTTTGTGGAGGAGTTCTGAGGCAAACTTGCTCGTACACACGTTACAGATGGAGAAACCACAGAAACGTCCAGGTAGCGAGCTCGTTCGCCTGGAATCGAACCTAGAACCCAATCGATCGCTATGGTCGAATTATCAAGATAAGGGGGAAATAAAGAATTGTGTTTTATAACACAGAGAGGCTTTATTATGCCGAATGGAATATTCAAAACCAAGCTAATCCATAGATTATTTCATAACAGAGTAGCAGAAATTGATATCTCACAAAACCATTCTATACACATATTGGTGTTATTTTTTCTCAATCCGTTGAGGTAATATTTGCAGTTTATAATCCATGAATTTTTGCATTATTGGTAACGAAGAGACTCTGAAATTTGTTTTATGTATTTCATAAAGCTATATACGAATTTCTACTCCCCGCGAAAATTAATCTGGTGGGTAAACTTTACGACAGATGATAACTACGTTTTTTTTCCTACACCCTTGCGACTTCATTGCTTCCAGAAGAGAATAAAATCATGCATATGAAAAGTACCAGAGGTATTAACTGACCCTTTATTATTACAATCTTACGACTCACCATATTTATGCATGCTTTAAGTGCGTAAGTGGTTTGTTAGGGTAACATCATTAATTATTAAGTCAGATAATTGGTTTAGAGAGCAGTTTTTCTCCTTGTGGAGTAAAATAATTTGTCTAGAATTGCGTAAGCAAAATATTCTGTCCCTTTTATTAAAGAAATATTTTGAGACTATTTGGACGCATATGATACAAATACGGTTTTTTTAAACATATGTATTCCTGTTAAGGATTCATGGAAAATGGGGTAAGCCATTCAAGATTTAATTTATTATTGCTTGCATCTTATATTGCTACTCATCGATAAATATTCATGTTTCCAAGATTATTAAGTCAAGTGTAGAAGTACGTTTGGATATTATTAACTATATTTTAGCATTTTTTGATGCATTCGTAACCGTCGTATTTGACTTTCATTCTGCATATGCATTTGTAAATAGAATTTCTTGATTTCTTATTTTAATTTTGTTTATTTGCGCCGCTTTAAATGTTATCTTTATCTGTTAATGAACTTCTCTCGTCACACATGTCATATTTATATATAAGGTAATCATAAAACATTTCCTCGACGAATGAGTCTTCAGCGGCCCATCCACTCCACCAATCGAAATGTAAATTCGCATATTGTTATTTGAAGGTATGGCGCTCGAGATTACGATGATTTTAAAAAAATCAGCTCTCTCGTTAGGGTTATAATGAAAACATTTCGAAATTTTCGAAAGGCAACACCTACTTTTTTTCCTGCGCAAACTCTTCAGGGCACTGAAAAACCATAAATGCCACTGGAACGAAACAAGTATGATGAAAATTGCTGGCGTAAAACCCAACAAAGAAAACGTTTATAAAGGACCAGCAACAAAACAAAAGAGGAGAGGGAAAGATTTTAATGCAATTACAAGTTTTCAACGTGCCCACCTTTCCAGATTATGAAGAATTGCATGCGCGAGAATGTTGGCAAAAATGACTAACGTCACCGAAGGAATCTGTATAACTTCCCGTTTTTTGGCACCTTTCATTCTGATAAATCTCGTGGATTTGTTGTACACAACACAGATTTCAGATAGCCCCAGAACCAGGAATACATCACGGTGAGGTCGGGAGTTCGCGGGGCCCAAGAAACTGCAAAGGCACGGAAGATGACTGAAAATTGTAATTCCAATAAAGGTTTTTTTCTCCTCTTTTTTCTTCTCTCTTGTATTGTCATTTGTCCTTTACAAAGCTTTCCTTTGAAAATAGTTTACTCTAGCACTTTTCGTCATACGTATTTCATTCCAATGTCATTTGTTGGTTTTCAATGTGGTGATTGATTCGTGCAAAAAAAAAAGAGTATGTGTTGCTGTTCGAAAATTTTGAAATGTTTTCATTTGCAACCGTAATCGTGAGAGCTCCCGTGTTTTAAATTATCACAATCTCGAGCGCATATCTTGAAATAACAATATCATAAATTTCATCTCGATTGATTTAGTGGATAGGCCGCTGAGAATTTATATATCGAGGAACTGTTTATGACCACTCTGTGTATGCATACGCAAATACATGTACAAATTAAACTTCAAATTTTCGACCAAAATTTCTTTTTAGATATATCACATAAATAATATACGTATTGAGCAATTTAGAATTTTAAAATACCTTATTATTACCAATTTTATATGCCTAATAACTGGAAAAATTTCAATTAGTATCTTCATTCGAAACTAACAGTTACTTATTTATTTATTGTTCTCCATTTGAAACTTCGTTGGCGCTTCTAGCAATATTTGAGTTTTCATTCTGAGATGATGCGAGATAAGCTGTGTCGTCTTCCCAACCGCCCATCGCTCTGGAGATGAACTTGAATTTCAAACTTTTCAAAATTGAATTTCAAACATTTTACATTTCATAATTTATTCTGGTATTAATTTCCATCATCGTATAATTCATTCACACTCCTGAGATATGTACAGTTTTTCAGCCACCCATTCAACGTTCTCTTCACATACATTGCTCTTCCAGTCGCTGTAAAAGCATCGTAAAAATACGCTTGATTGATGGATACATCAAACAGAAGAAAAACTTTAGTCAAACTTCTATATACTACAAATCTATCACTTAAGTTTTCGGTAACTTGTAACCAACGTTTGCAAATATAATATTTTGCTAGCTGATCTTTCACTCCCTCTTCAGATTTGTCTTAGCCAATCACAGTTCATGAAGTGCTATAAGCACAGCCTATATGGCCGAAATCCATAGGGAAATGCTGTTAGGAAATATTATATTATCTTTGCAGTCTGATTAAATAAACTAATCAGCTGCTTCTTCAGTTAACTATTCTAGAAAAGCAACTGTTTCTAGTTCTACGCGAATTTTATCAATTTTTATCTTCGCAGTTTTGAATTCACTTCCAAGATTCGAGAATTTTCTCTAGTGTCTTCACCGTCGTAGCAGAAACATAAAGTAGTCAGCTGTTTTGTCTTCTCATTTCAAATCCTCGCTGTATGATTTAGTACTTTAATTTCCATAACTGCTGTTTTCATCTTAATTTGAAGCAGAAAGGAATTCTTCCGTTCACCGAGACTTTTTAGGATATGTTCCCTGTGTTTCACAACATCGCTGACATTGTTAACATCGTAGTGGGCCTAGTCTTAGTTTGAAACTTTAGATAATGTAGAAACATCTTGGAGTTTGGTGAATCAATTTTGTTTTGTAATTTGTGGAAGTTCTATGAAGTTTATATTTGGATGTTTATTCGGATCTACGAAGTAAGGCATGGCGCTTGGGATTATATAGCCTTGAAGCTGTGTACATTTAAAATGAATCCCCACACAAGGTCCCGCCTAGCTCCGATTAACTGACGTCAATCAATGCGGGTACAGTTCTCCTGCTACTAGATACTGCTGCTCAGATATACAAGCATCACGGTACAGTGCTGCTCAGTCCAATGCTTCTGCTACTACTAACTGCTCTTTCACTTGCTTGATGGAAGGACATAAGACATTTATCAATACTTAATCTTGCTACCAGGTCATGGCCTTGTATTTGTCTTAACCTAAGGACATGTTAAGGAAATGAGAGCTGATTCTTTTCGTAGATATCAGGAAACCAGTATAACACTGAAGTTCGATGCTAAATAACAATGTCATGTAGTGTAATAAGACGTCTTGCCCAACCAAAACTTTTAAACCAAATCACTGTTGAATTTTGAGATAGTTTTTGAGTTTTGAACTGAAGGATTTCAACAGACACAGAAAATCCACTTACTCAAATTTCACAGATAAAATGTGTACATAAGTTAAATGAGGTCTAAAAGAATTTCAGTGAGATTACAGAAGATGGTTTAAGAATTTAGTACTACAAAAACTTTAAAATAGATTACGTTAGCAAAGAACGAAACTAGTAAAAATAATTACATTTTAGTGCCCTTTATTATGAAATTTAATAAAATGCATCCGTAATCGTTTTATTCTAGAATTTGTTTCTTGTATGTCGATACCCTACTTGACAAAGTAGAGTTTTTATTATTTCAAGAACCTGACCTAAATTAATTTGGTTATATTGCTAATCTTTCGTTCTTTTGAAATGCTATGCTAATGAATGACATATCAACATTCCTTCAAATTACTTAAATTGGGTTTCCATGCCGGAACAAACTTAAAACTCCCAGAGCTGAAAATATGCAGAAAATATCATGAACATGTTAATTAAAAATACATTCTCACAGATATGAGGCACTGAGCTTATTTTTTATTATATTAAAACGTTTTTACTCGGAATTATTGATGTGTATTTCTTATTGAAAATATCTATCATTATCATACTGTATGCGCAAAAAATTATATTATGTCCTTTACCATTCTATTTAAAAAGAAATTTCGTTTCATAAAGAAGTTCTCTCATTTTAGCATTTTTTCCGGAATGATACAAATGATAACACGTAATCCGATTATATAGCTAGAAAGTATTTTAATTACATGTACAATTAACAAAATATATATTCAAGAGGATAACAGGAACCCATTTTATTAATTTAAAATTTTTGGGTAGTTTTCTGCGACGAAAAATGAGTATGATTTCTTAATAATTTGAACGAAAGCTAACTAATATATTTTCCTCTTTAACCAAATTTTATTTTATTAGTTTTATGATATGTAGGTATGAATCTAGAATATCTGCAATTAGAAGCACCAGACACAAAAATATTCATTATTATCATGTTGTACTCATTTAATGTGTTTACATAGAGGAAAGTTGCCAGTGTCTTGTTAAATTCTTATACATAAAAAATGAGAAATTGAATATTTTTCAATTGTCTCGTAATTTTTGGAAGAAAACAATATGCAAAATGTAAGTTTGTTTCTGTGAAGCATATTAAATAAATTAAAATCTAGTACACTCACAGATATACTAAAATAATTCGGTATGGTTAGAAATATTTTCAATCACATGCGTATGTTAAACAATCAGAATTGATTTTAAGCTATTGTAGATATTAATTTAGAAGTCAAATAACAAAAATCAGCCTTAAATTTGCATTTTGTTGTTTGACTTCTAAATTAATGTTTGTTCTGCGTGTTATTTTACCTTTGTTGTGGAGCCATTAGGGTTTTTGACGCTGGAGGCGTGAAAATTGCGAAACGGCCTCGTCGGGACTCCAACCGTGGACCTCTCGCGTATGTTTCCAATTACACTATGAAGACACGCGGAAAGAAGGGGGAAATATCTTATACTATTTGTATTTAATTTTGCTGTATTATTATAATATTTATGTAAAACATTTAGAAGAGACTACCAGTACTGAAGCAGGCAGTAAGTTACATGGGTTTTGAAGCAAAATTAAATATGTTTTTTTTATCGATGCATTCCGAATACATAAAAGCTTTATGCATTGCTTCGGATGTTTAGAAAATATATTACACGATTATCATTTTTCTCATATTTAAGTAATTATATTTTGAGATACTTATCTTTTTTTGAAATCTTACATATTGAGCATGATACACCAAGTGTAAATAAAGAACATATATTTGAAGAAACCTCCTGAAACCCCACTAATTATAAAGGAACGCGAAATCCTATCTGTCTATTTTAAATGTATATAAACATGGACATTAATGTTTCATTGTATTAAACTGCTAAGCGTACATTGTTGAAGATGTGTTATCCATTTAAAATAGCTATGCAATTATTTCGCTGTAAAAGTAAAAGTAGCACAATAGGAGTACGCAACTTGATTGTTCTTCCACAGCCAGTAAGGAGTTGCATTTATTCTTATTTACTCCTTCGGATCTGATTCAGTACATAGATTGCTAAATACTTGTTCACATAAATTATATTCCAATTCAAAATATTCAACTTGGATTCTGCTAATATTGTTTCAACATTTATTTTTGATTTGTTTAGTTTGACTCTTTACTTTATTTTGCTTGTTTTGTCTTTATTTCTTTATTTTATAAATTTACGTTTAACCAATTTATGTAATACTTTTTAGATTGAAATAAAAAATGTCATATTGTAAGGAATACAGTTTCTTTATAAGTAGATTTATAATTTAATTTGATAATCTCTAGTGTTCCACATATTCCAGTTCAAAATATTTTACTCGGATTCTGCTAATATTGTTTAAACATTTATTTATTTATTTTTATTTTGTTTAGTTTGTCATAACATTGCACTTAACTCATTTATGCAATACCTTTTAGATTTAAAATAAAGTATGTTATATTGTAAACAGTGTAGCTTCTTTATAAGTAGATTCCTAACTGAATTCGATAGCCTGAAGTGTTAATAGTCCTATTCAATATCTTTCCAACAAAGATCACGGCTGGCATATCCTTTATTGTAGTTCTTACGAGATACAGATTACTCGGTCAAAATCCGGGCGAGGCATTATGTTTGGAACTACAGTGGTTGTGCTGACATTGGCTTCTAAAAGTCTTCTGTACTCCTGGTTATCTCGAGAGACTTATTATAGGAAACAAAGACGACTGCTGATGCATATCCATTATATAATTCAAATTAACTTGTTCACTTCAAAATAAAGTAAAATCTTCCAAGGTCTGGAGGTATTTGGAAAGCATCTTATATATTTTTACGAGGCATTACCTATTTATTTTGAAATAGTTAATTTAAAGTTTAAGTTCTTTTCTGTTATTCTCCTTTCACCTACACTTTTCATTCCAGAATGCAAATGAGATAGTTAACGTTTATTCAGATTGATCGAGAAAGAAGTGATATTTAAGCGAAGGTTTCGAAAGTTGTTTTTAGTGCCTGTTCTGCCTACTTAAAGTCACGTTGTTACCTTGAATTAACAGACAGCGATTTGATTCTGTGGCATTGAGTGCTCTTAGCCATTAGGCTTGTCTCGGCGATTTTCTAGGAACCAGAGACTTTCCTACGCTTACTTTATCCTGTGAGCCGTTAGGCTAATCTATTACATTTGATTTTAACTTAACATTACATATTTAAAGTAAAGCCAAACGTGTTGGCTTGCGTAAACCCAAGTTGGGTCATTGTTATTTCTTTGTGTTCAAATAAAAGGGTCTCATACACCCTTCTTCTGACTTTTGATTTTGTAGTTATAAAACAAGAAGATAATTCTTCTGTAGTCTTTTTAAAGTCGGTTCAGTTTATTTCCTAAAAATACCAGACTTTGTATTTTAATTAAGAATATATTTTCAGTATATCGAACTTCTGAGTGTCCTCGATAAAACTGGTAAAGAGGTACACAGAAATATTATTATTACCTTTCTCGCACAAACCTTTAAACAAAGACACGTGCTTTTACCTGCCCCCTTTCTATAAATATGTAACAGACTATCTGTTAATGGATTTGGTATTACAAACAACGGCCCCATTCTTTGCTCAGACGAATATACTTATGTTTCTTTTATGGAAACTGCTAGGTTTTCAGAGCGATAAATGTGAAAAATGAGCTATGCTCTCACAAAGAATAGTACCACATGACATCAGCTTTTCAGTCGGATTTGCTAACCATTATGTCAACAAGGCAAGTACTGGAAAAACGTCGTCCTATTTTGTGTCTCATCATTTATAAGGTGGTATCTAGCCGTCCAAACTCAAATGCTGGCAAGTTACTGTTTACCACATTTTAGCGTAGAGATTACTATGTTTTTGTAAAGCAAAATGTGTAAAATCAGTTAGGCCTTGGCTGCGAAATGAGCCACGGATGTTTCACTTTCCAGAATGATAATGTTAAGACCAAAACGAAACAAAACAGAAGAATATATGATAGAAGTCAGTGAATGAATTGACAGTTATATAGGCTGTGGCTTTCAGAGTAAAGCAGTACATTGTTTATCAATACAGCGGAGTTAATCAGAATGTTTCCTACGTTGTTGTAATCAGAATGCTGGGACCACATAAGATTGGCGTTATTACCAAAAGGATGCCGTCAAGTGAAAAAAATGTTAACGTCACCAAGTTGCTATCGTGCGTAAAGGGGCGAAGAAATGCCAGTGTTGCTATTGAGTATCGTGCGCAAAGCGGTGTACAAAGGTTGATTGTTAACAAACTGGTGTCGTGCCGATCGTTGGTGTCGCATTCAAAGTCAGCGGCACGTCATTTGTATATCAGCTTTCAAGTTTCTAATTGTTAGTAAATAATTTAATAAGTCCTATGATAATAACAAAGTGAGAAAGAAATATGTTTTTACAAGATGAATGTGTTGAAGAGTTATCCTATGTTCCAACTGAATTTGAGAATTCTGAAGGAAACGAAAAGTTTTGATATGTTCAGAGGAAGATGTAAGTGATATAAAACTTGCGTATTTCTCGGAAACGTATGGATAGAAGTCGTCGAACCCTGAAGTTCGTTTCTCAGCAATGCAGAGGAATGAGATGGCGTTATCAATGCCGGCGACAGAGACAATAAATTTTATGGCAAAGACACACGTTCAAGGTAATTAATGAGCAGAAGCCCAGAAGCAGCATTAGTCTCGAAACGTTGAATCACTTTTAAATGACAGAATCACTTTTCAAATTCTTGCCAGCAAATACCATCGCCCAGTATTATATTTAAAGAACCAAATAATGGAGAATATACGGGAATGTATGTATGTTTCTCGCAATGCACAAAACAACGGTACCTAAAGTCGTCAAATTTTGAAGAACAAAATCTTCTACTCGAACATGGGCACCTGGAAGCCCGAATTTGGATATTTATTGTATCTATTTCATATTCTCAATAATTTCAAAGCCAGCAGCGGCCACATTGTAAGGAATAAAACATTTTTATCTTAAGAGCGCGCGAGACTGTCTATCGGAAATTCTAAAGCTATGCTGTTTTTAAATAGTTTTAGCTCAATGTGCCATTAGCCGAAATACTTTTGAAACGTGTATGTATCTGTAAATGAAACAAACGCCCGTTTAGGAGTAATATATGAGACCTGAAAGCTTTCAGATTTTTTTTATTACTGTTTAAATTATTCCCACTAGCAAAACGACTGTTCACAAATATCTATTTCAGCTGAGAATTTGACGCAGCTATTCCGTAATTACTTCACATTATCAGTTTTGCACTGATCTGTGTTCCTTGCATAAAAGTAAAGAAATGATTTTTAAATAAAAGCCAAACCACAACGAATGTCAAAAAAGGGAAGAAAAGCTCTTATATATATATATATATATATATATATAGATGTGTGTGTGTGTAGGTATGTATGCATAAGTGAAATGAATTACAAATGTATGAAAGAGTTAAAAGGAATAAATTCAAGGGTCACTCTGTAACAGAATCTAGCTCATAGACATAAAAGAAGAAGAATATAAGAAGAACAACCTTCAAAACTCAGATGCAGCCAACTGTTTTCATTGTAAGGAGCTACCATTTTTCTGACCATCCAATTTATAGGTTATGAGGAAATTAAAAACTGAATCATAATGTTAGTCGACTTAAGTACTTATTCGCAATTATTCCTACAGAACTTCATTCACTTGAATAAAATTGCATTTAACACAATTAGTGTCCAAATTAACACCATGTGCAATGGCTTTGTCTTGAGTCAACAATTCTAAGCGTGTGTTGTAGTATGCTTTAAAATGCATTAAACAGCTCTTTTGAGTATCATAATTCGCATTATCCGAACACACTCGGGAATAAAGTCCGTTGTGCATTTCGCGTTTCAGGCCTGATTACATGATCTACACTCTAAAAGCACATCGACTACTTGAAAATTAATTCCGCCAGCTCCGCTAATTTAGCTTATTAAGTTTAAAGACGGTTCACGTAACATCCTATTATGCGAATATGTCTCTCGAAAGTTTACGCATGTTTATTAATAATAGGCCATTCAGTGGTAATGTGACTTTAGATATTAACCACGCCATTAGATACCTGTAATTAAAGAGAGTTATTAGGATTTTCTTGAAAGTGCTGGGGGAATTAGGGAAGTAGAGACTGGCCGTCATGTAACATTTATGGATGAAATTTAATTTGGCATTTCATAGCGCTTAGTACTGAAATTAAATTCTGATGGATATAATGCATTTATATGAAAAGGAAACTGAGATTGAAATACATGGCTACATTCCAACAAAAGATTTATTAGATTGAATGTATCATTTTCTTTTATCCGAATCACACATAGATTCGTTCATATTGCTGCAAAAATGTACATTTACGTTTTTGAAGTTTAAGATGTGCCCAGGTAAGATTTTTTTTAACAATTCATGTTGCTTAATCAACAACGACAAAACAAGCCATAGATATCTGTTTAAACAATGGGTTGCTTTCGTGGGGGACTTCATAAGGGAAACACGCTCGTTTCCAGTTGCGCACTGAAAAATACTGGAAAACTCTCATAAACCTAAAAGTTCATGATAATATATTTTGGGATATTGAAAAAGCATCATACTCCTTAATATTTTGGAATATAACCGTAACTTCTTAGTATTTTGTAATGTGACCGTGACAAGTAAGCTGTATATTCGAATATTCTAAAAGTTTAGAAAGAAATTAGATGAAACCAAACAAGAATCAGTAAGCGATCCACGTTTACTATAATAATGCATACCCTCACATACCATTGGCAACAACTCATGGACTATGGGCTAGGCAAATTTCTATTATTCATCCAATAGAATTGATCTACCCTGCTTCAAATAATTGAATGAGAATATATTAATATCAAATGTCTTTTAAGCAATACAAACACTCAAACTTTCTTCACCTAGTGCTCGTGCATGATACATATATTTGTCGTTTGGAAAATTAGGAAGTAAAATTTTCTTTTTTGTTTGTTTGCTTTGCTTTACTATTGCTTTTTATTTTTTTTATTTTTTACCCGTTTTCCTTGGAGAATTGTAATTTTATATCCCATTTCTTAAATCAGAAGAACTGCGTAGGAACAATAAGCTTTTTAACCATTTACATCATCATCAGCGTTCCTTTTTAATGGTGCTTAGCAACGTATTTTATTCCTCTGTTTTAGAATTAAGTAGAAATATTTTTGGAAATTTATATTTTATTCCACATTTTTCCCATTTGTGTTATTTTTAGTAACTTGCGCATTTTATTACTTCAGTTTTTCAAGTTACTAATTTTCCAAATTTAAAATTAATAAATCTTCTTCATGTTTAAGAAAATATGACTTTTATTATGATTTATATATATTGTACTTAGTTTAGAGTCATTCAGACAGTTATATCTTTATTATTAATTTCATATAACAGTAGGTTTCTTTTTTGATTACATAATTTAAAAACAAAATAATTACTTAACATTTTGCAGAAATATGCTATTTAATTATTTTAAACTTAAAATCTCTTTCAATAGTTCGCCAATTCATCCAGATGTATTAATCAGAAACATGGTTCTGCTAATAATCGCTACTGAATTATTGTTACTTAAGCTAGCAGTGGATGAATTTAAAAAAAATTCAAGATTTCCCTAGGATGAAGCTACCCTTTTGAGACAGACTTTACCTGGCTTTATCGGTTTGATTCATCAAAATGTATTTGCTCTGTTTGTTTAATTTGCATAATCCTGCACTATTTTTTGGTATTACGGAGTATTTTGATTACTTTGTTAATTTATTGCAGTTTTGGAGCTAACAAATCATTGTGCCATTTACATAATTTAATTTATTAATCAATAGATTAATAATTAAATTGTAAAATAAATTAAAAAAAGGGTTAAACGTCTAATCGGAAGTACACGCATCAAAACGGGAAAAAACTAATCAAATAACACAATAAAATTAATATACTTAATATAATATAAAAATATTATTGAAAATTCTTTGGTCTTTCTGAAGGAGCAGCCGAAGAATCATCAACAGAACTTTTTTTCTAAATTATATCAAATTCAAAAGAAATAATTAAAAGAAAGTACTAAAAATAAATTTAAATAAAATGCCTTCAAAAACAACAAAGTAATTAAAAAAATATTAAATTTAATTAATGTTGGATACAAGCTTCTCCTTAGTGATCAAACAAAAATTACTGTAAAAATAAGAATTATGAAAAGAACATCCAGCAACATTGAGACTGTCCTTAAATGATATCCGAATCAATTGGACTTTCATAAACCATATTGTGCTTCCAGAGAAAGAAACCTGCAAGTTAAATCTGGTGACTGTGACGGTAAAATTCAGAGCAAACGATACAACAAGGACCGCAAAAAGCTGAAGAGAACTGGATCCCCATCGCGCTGTAATCACTTCTCTGCGACAGCTGAAGAAACACAGGAAATAATTAACTGGTAGATGCCTTGTAAAATAACGCTGCATACGTGCGTTCAAGCTACTATTTAAAAACCGCATTCCTCCAATGTAGTTCTGTACCAAGCCAAACCAAAGATTAATGAACAATTATTCTTGGTAAACATACGCTATCATGATATCTAGATTACCACGCTTTCAGAAAGAAGAATTTTGTGGGTTAGACGTACCAGACAGTGCAGTCGCAGCCTCGTCTGTTAACAAAACATACATAATAGTTTCAATTTGCCAGAGCCTGCTGTAGGCATCAGTGGACGATGTTAACATACAGAGGATAATTGTCGGCTTCAACGGTTGTATTCTCTGCAAATGATATTGTAGCGAAAATTGCTCCTTTGGACTAAGCTGCTCATAGCTTAGTGGATAAGATGCAGGACTCGAGAGACGAAGTTCCCGGGTTCGAAACCTATGAAAGGCAAGATGCCTCATAATCGATTTTTATGTAAATTTCCTTCTTATTAACCTGTTTTCTTT
>KK112224.1:44183-124262 GCA_000611955.2 Stegodyphus mimosarum | reverse complement strand
ATATTCTCCACAACACCAAAAACGACCACCAAAGTCAGAAAATATGGATCCCAAATTTAGCAGAAAAAGGGGCATAAGAGAAATTAAAACCTAAATTAACTTTAAACACCAACTTGTGTAACAACTTTAAAAAGATTGACCTTAAGGATCAACTTATCAAGAGATTAACATTAACAACCAAAGTTAAGAAAAATTATAATTAACTAAACAGAATTTAAATAGTTAACCAACCAAAAGTCAAAAGAAAAATTAATTACACAAGCAACTTAAAATCAGCGTTAACCAAAACTGTCAAGAGAACAAATTAAATGACTACAATTACTTTTAAACAAACCAAAGAAACTTAAGTTCAACTACAAACATTAAAACAAATTAAACTTTAAGTCTGAAGCAAATAAGTTAAATCATTACCTTTAAAACAATTTAAATCACAGCTGAAATAAGTAATACATAACATAAACGTATATACGAATTTTTCAAATTCTGTGAATTTAACCACTGACAAGAGTTTTTCTGTAAACAAGCCTTTTAGGTCTGGCTCTAGGAATTATGTCTTTCTTATACTTTATTACATTATTTCTATTCTATAGCATTGTTCTCTATTTTTTATCTCTGCTTTCTATTTTATAACTTTGTTTTTTCAAGTTCAATATGTGAAATTTACTTTCTTCTGCTCATTCAAAGACGGAATCAGAATTATGCTGACCGTAAATTAATTTTTGTTTGCATTTTAAACCCAATAATGGAATTCTAAGACTATAAATTTTCAAATATTATAGAATAGACTGCGCCAAAATATGAAATTATAACTTCTTTGGGCTATATAATACTAATTCTATGAAAACCTACATAAGGAAACAACATTTTTTGCCGATGAGGTATTGGCGCTATATTTATGCACCAAGGTATTTCTATTAAAGGCTGTAACAATGGTTTATCAACAGTTTTTTTTACAACTGCGTACATTCCGGAATCCACTGGAATAGATCCTCAAAAATAGTAAAACTAATGCAAAAAAATACTCAATTCCATAAGTTGTTCTCAAGCAGTGGAGGACGACATGTTACGCCCCATCAGTGCTGCTTTTAGAACCTAATACAACGGAATTTGCTTTAGTAATCTAATACAACTTTCATAAAAAGACGCATAGTACACTGCTGGCCACCCAAACTGCAACACCAAGAAAGACAAGAGATATCACAACAAAATTTATTTAGTTGATAACATGTTGGCCAAGTATCAAATGATTAAATTTATAGACTTCCGTGAAGTGTGGTTCCTTCCAGAATCAGTAGTCAGAGTAGCCGCAATTGTTGGATATCACCGCTGCCACACGGCTCGGCATTGATTCAAAGGTACTTTGGATGTGTTCTTGGGGTACAGCAAACCAAGCAGCTTCCACACGTTGCCAAAGTTGATCTGGTGTGGCAGCTTGGGATGTAATCTGGGTCAATCGTTCAGCAACCATGGACCACATGCTTTTTATCGGCGAAAGATCCGGAGCGCGAGCCGACCAGGGAAGCAATTCACTCTGTCGATTGCCGAAGAACCCTTGGACAATGTGTGCCACGTGTGGTCACGCATTATCCTCCTGAAATATGGCTGTGGGCAAGCCCTGAAGGTAAGGAAGGAGACTGGCTGTTTAAAGTACCGGCGATGCGTACTAGAGGAGTGCGAGAGTGATATCCAATACCGCCCCATACCATAATATCCCGTGCAGGACCAGTGTGGCGGTGCATAACGCAGCTGTTCAGCATCCTCTCTCCACGGTGTCTCCAGACTCGAATCCGACCATCGTGGTGTTGCAGACAGAAGCGTGACTCGTCAGTAAAGACAATTTCATTCAATTCTGCCGTCCAATCCTTCTTTCATTGCACCATTGGCGGCGGAGTCGTCTGTGGTTCTGCGTCAAGGGTAGAGGAAGCAATGGACGTCTTGCGGACAGACCACTCTGCTGTAAACGGCGTCGAATGGCACGCGCAGACACTGAATGATGCGTTACAGACTGAATGTGCTGTGCTATGGTTCGTGATGTAACTGAGCGATTCGTCACTGCCATGCGCACAGTGTTCCTGTCATCACGTGAAGTGGTACACTAAGGTGGATGCAATGGAACACGTCGGTCCGTCGTAACCTCCTGCATCCAACGGTCACATATTCGCATTGCAGTTATTTGGTTTCATCCAACACGACTACCAATTTCCCTGAAAGATGATCCACACTCTCGGTAGGACACTATTCTTCCTCTGTAGAACTCGATTACTTGATCAAACGATGATCGCTGTTTACTACGAGGCATAACTGATCCTTTTTTTGAAAAAAAAAACCGCAAGAGAAGCACAATTGCCGAACTTGAAATCATCGAAAACTCCAAGCCTTAAATAGCGCTTTGAAGCGGCGCCACAGGCACACGTGATGTGCGTCTGTGCTGAAGTTCTAATCATTTTCATATCTCACCTCCGCTAATGCATGTTGTAAATTTCAAGTTATTTGCATGCTTCCTTCAGGGTGTTGCATTTGCGGTGGCGAGTAAGTAGTGTATATGCTTTTCATTTTAAGAAGACGTTTTTTAGGTATGAAGTATACGCGACAGACACAAAAAAATGTTTTACACATCCCGTTCTGCATCTCTGATTGGCAAAATTAACTTGCATTTTGTATGTCTCATAAGTCTGACTTAGGATATATATATATCAGATTTATATGCAGAATTGTTCAAACACTGATATTTTGACACAAAATCGGATTTTTTTAAAAATATATATCGAGGTTTTTCCGTACTTCGATTCTACGACTTAATTATGCTAAAATGCCAGTTTTGTAAAAACTGCACAGGTAAATAAATTAGCTTTAAAAAATTAGCTCTCAGAATTTGAGGTTTTTAAGGTTAGTTGAATTTCGTATATATTAATTAACACCTCTTTTTGTTAAACTTACTTCCCTCCTTCTTCCACAGTTCAAAATATAGATTTAATGCAAATAAATTTCGCAGAGTTTTCCTGGTTTATTTTTAAATTATGTATTTCTTAGTAATTTTTATAAATGAACTGTACGAAACAGTGATAAAGCATAATGAAGCCTTAGCCAACTTGTCTAAATCTTCCAGTGGCCTTTTACAGACCTTAACAGTGTTGGTAAGGGGGGAAGTATTAAATGTAAAGCTCGAGTAATAATAGATTATGGCTCTTAGCAATCGTATATTCTCAAAACAATGGCGGAAGAAATGAAGTACGGTTGCAAATGGAAAGAGTATCTACAGCATGTAATGTTCGGTGGCTCCAATATGTCAATCTGCCAGCATGATGTGTTCACGATATACTTATCAAGTTTAACGGAGGACTATAGTCGCTATTTTGAAGGACTTGGACAAGCAGTGATTTGTGACACAATATTAGCTAACAAGCGAGGGCCACACTTTAGACAACTTGGACACTATGGCATTCATCTAACAGAAGAATTAGATTGTCCGATTGAAGTTCTCATCAGAGCAGATATTGCAGGAAAGTTAATAACAGGAAACCATCTTCAATTAAAGAGTGGACTTGCTGCAATTAAAACAAAATTAGGTTGGACAGTCATTGGTCGCACAAATAATGACGGTTCAGGATTATAATTGCTTCAATGCTCACAACTAGTACTTGCCGTTCAAAATTGTGACTTTATTACTGATCCATCTGAAAGAAAACAGCGATTGAATTACAAGAGACAGCGGAACAACATTTCTTAGAAACAGTTAATATAGAAACTGAACGGTTTTTAGTAATAAATTTTAGTGAACGTACCTGGGATTGAAGGTCTACTCCTCTTCCTGATAACTTTGAGCTTTCTGAGAAAAGACTACACAAAGTTGCAAAGAGCCGTAAAGAAAAGGAACTGCTTGAATCATACAGAAAGGTGTTTGAAGAGTGGTTAGAGGAAAATATTAAGTGCCCAAAGGTGAACTGCAACTCCCTGCACATTGTTTAGCTCACTATCCTGTTTTAAAGGAGAATAGTATAACCGATTAATTGAGCTGTAACCAAATAGTTTGTATCGTTTCCGGTTGGAAAAAATTGGTGTTATAGCAGACATTAGCAAAGCCTTTCTACAAATCTGTATTTCACCTTCAGCTAAAGACTATTTGCTGTTTTTGTGGATTGGAGAAAATGGTCAACTGAAGCACTTTTGACATCGCCGTGTAGTGCTTGGTGTGTCGTGTAGCCCTTTCGTGCTTGGAATTTTTATTCTACATCACTTGCAAAGTGTTTTAGACCGTAAAGATGTAGAATATCCAGAGAATGTTTTAAATTATTGACGAAAAGTTTGTATGTGGAATGGATAACTATGTAATAAGGGTGCTGAACGAAGAAGAATTAAAGCTTTTCATAAAAGTTGCAACCAATGTCACGGCTGAACGAAAATTTTACTTACGAGGCTGGGAATGAACAAATTTCATCGATGAAATCATTCCTGTTGCAAATGTGTTGGGAATGTAGTGGGATAAAGAGGCAGCTTCGCTGGGTATCAGTGTGACTAGTCTGAGGGAGCTTTGTGTAGAAAAATGTACGAAGAAAATTATACTTTCTGCTGCTAATCTTCGATTCCATTGGTATGATTTACCCTGTTGCATTGTTCCCGAAACTATTATTGCAGAGAAGTTGGGAGAAGAAGTTGAATTGGGAGGAAGAGGTTGACTCTGAAACTAAAGCAGAATTTTTGAAGTGGATGAGAAATATATTTTATTTAGAAAAGCTGCGCATTACTCGCTATTTGAAAATCGGTTATGACAACGAATTTCTTAACGAATTTAATATTTCTTCTGTGACGCAAGCAGGTATGCCTATGCGGCAGAAATCCTTTTTCGAGTTGAAACTAGTGAATGTGTTAAAGTACAGCTGTTAAGTGCTAAATTCAGAGTTTTCGCAATTGCAGAGAAAAAAAACTATCGCTAGACTAGAGTTACTAGCAGTCACAATTGCTTCACGATTTGCCTCTAGAATTGTATGTGAGATTCCACTTGGCGAAGTTTACTTTTGGAAGGACTCCACTACTGTACTTACTTGGATTAAAAGAGAAGAAGCATGTGGAACCTTTGTTCAAAATCGAATATCTGAAATCAGAACTCTAACTTCCAAGGAGCAATGGAGACATGTGCCAGGAACACTAAACCCTGATGATCTTCCAAGCAGAGGATGTTCTGAGAAGAACATGATACAGTCAAAATGATGGGAGGGCTCTGACTGGTTATATTTATCTATGACAAATGGCAGTCTTCAGAATTTGTTGTGAATGAAGGTGAAGTTCTTAAAGAACGGAAGAAAACTGTTATTTCATCTTCAACTAGCTGCTTGACTGCTCCGATAAAAAATCCAAATACTGATTGGTACTATTGCTACTTTTTACAGGATGAAAAAATTGTATGCATGATTGGCTGGATTTTAAGATTTTTGGAAAACTTTAAAAATCCAAAGAATAGAGAAAACAAGAAGGTCTGGATGAAGAGGAATTTTCAGAAGCTGAGAAAGGAGTAATAAAGATCATTCAAAGAGAAGTATTCTTAGACGAGAAAGGTAAAAATTGAGAACATTAAAAGTTTATAAAGATGAAAATGATCTCATCAGATTAAGAACAAAAATTGTCCATCGAGAAGACAGTCATTCTTTTACAAGACTTGTGATTCTCCCTTCTCAACACCAGGCTGTAAAACTACTAATATTTTCTTTTCGTAAAAGGCATAGCTATGTGTTGACTCAAATGTTACTCAATCTTCTGGAGGAAAGTTTCTGGATTTTAAATGGAAAAAAAGGAATCATAAGACTCTTGAAACTTTGAACAGCTCATGGACAAATAATGAGATAGATACAACCGTTGTTTCGTTAGAGATTACTTTTGAAATGGCTAAGGGTATTCAAGTTAAAATGCAAAGAAAGCAAGTGCCTGATTCTGAAGCATCCTAGACACGAGTAGCAGGCTTTGCAGAACGCATTACACGAACTGTAACAACTCGATCTGGAAGAGGTATCAAAGTACCACAAAGACTTGATTTGTAACGCGATTGTTAATTGTTCAACTCAAGATGGGAGGATATAGAAAACTGGGTGTTAAATTTATACACGGGTATTATTGTCAGTAAAACTCCACATGTTTAATGTTTGTAACTGTTTAATTCTGAGTCTGGCAACTGAAAAGAGTATTCTAATGGTTTGAATTTAAAGGGAATTGTCTTGATATCCGTAGTTAGATGTTTTAAAATATAAAGGTTGTAATTATTAATGTTACAAAGCATAAAAGAAGTGTTGTGTCAATACTTTGTATATTATTTAAGTTTTGAGTTCTAGGAATATCGATTTATTGTTGAGTTTAAAATCGGTATCCGACAGTAGACTTGCTTTTGTCCAACAAAGGATTCGAATGCCAGCAATTCCTTAAGCTAACCAGTAAACAAGTACTCCCCCTCCCCACAGGTTTAATCTAATTGCTCAATCTGTCTATTTTCTCGATTTGTTTCAGCTTTGTACATTGAATCGACATTAGCGCAGCTATTAGGAGACATCCAGACTACCAGCCAACTATTAAAAGAAATTTGAGACTATCGGACAACTGCTAAGAGTAATCTGAGGCTATCAGACAGACTTTTAGGAGAATTCGATGTAAAGATACATTATTCCCGTACCAGGATTATCTGAAACGTAGAGAAATAGTGATATACATATATCTGAAATACAGACAGGCATTTCAGACAGTAAACCATTTGTTGTGTTATAACAGACAAGGACCCGCCAATAGCTAAGCGGAGAAGACCACTGATCAGTTGTATATGCTTTATCACAATCATTTACCTCATTAGTTTAATAGTTCCATATCTTCGTCAACTTCCAACAGAATGCAAAATTAATGCAAAGAATAAATAAAAGTTTAGTTCAGATTTAATCAAAGTGAATTTGGCAACTTAAGCTGACTACTTATTCATCCCTATATTTCTGCTGTCTGTTTCAGCTGGCTGGTAATACTTCCCTAGCTGTGGTTCTCCCTGAGCTATTAGTCAGAGGACGCACAGTTTTAAATCAAAATTTGCCAATCACTAATTATTATAAATTACATTCGACTTACTATAAATCAGCGTTAAGAAGCTGTCATACTACCTGCAAGTTAGCGGAAATCTTAATTCTGTTAATTTCAGTTTATGTAACCGTTATATCGACATATTAATAAATACATTTATTTGAAATTTACTTTGGTTGCGACAATTTTAGCTAGGCAATCAGAGAAGATGAAAATTCGTACGATATTGTTTATGGTTTATTTGATGACCTGGCACTTTAGATGAAATCGTATTATCGTATATGCTAGCTCATGCCTAGCTGAAATCATAGTTAACGGTCTGGTTGCATGAGCTGTTTGGGAATTTCCTCATGTGTAAAGTTTACTATGCCGAAACAAGCCAATATTCCTTAGAAGGTTTCCATAAAAACGTCCCCTACTTAAAAAACGGCCTAAACAAATGATTCCATCCATAGGAGATAAGGCACTCTTTGCTCACTATTGGGCCACGACTTGGAGGGCCATTTAAATGGATTTTCCTTTCACTAATTTTATGTTTTCGTAAGTTAACTATAGCTGACCATTATCACAGTAGGTAATTTATTTGACACAATCATCTAGCTGTCTCACCCGGGTATTTTTAAATTAAAAAAAGAATGTGATTACAGAAAAATAATCCTTATTAAATATACACAGTTATCATTTAAGATTTATTAGCAAAAGTGTTTTACTTAGAATAATTTAAAATTTTATTATTCGTAATTTCATGTCGAAAAGTGTTTATATATTTTATGAGAATAATAAACTTGTCTTTTTCTGCATTATTACGCTGCTGAAAATAGCGCATTCCTGGAAAATCTTTCAGTTTTAAAGGTTTATCTTATTTTTAAAACTATATGGCATTCAATAAAAATTAGATGTTCACTTATTTTATTTGCTATCTAAAGACGTCTTTTTTAAATGACGAAAAATGTAAAAAGCATTACTTCACATATTATAAGCTATTATAATGAAGAGTGAAATAACCCATTTGTTTTAAAGAAATAATTTAAAACTTTTAGATCGACTAAATCGATTATAAAGAAAGCATTTAAAAAAACGTATTCTACTTAATCGATTTCAATTAAATCTGAATCGAGCTCTAATAGAAGAGCTACACAGAAAGTTTGAAATTTTAAGGAGGTTTGCCTACAAATTACCACGCATACTCGAAAGAAAGACTCAAGCATTCACACACACACATTTTCATTAAGGAAATAAATCAAATTTCGGTTCTTACAAAATTTGTATTTCTTCAAATACTAGGTGGCGACACTAACATGTTCCTAATCGGCACTTTTGTTATATATATATATATATGGGGAGCATGAAACAAAGGATGCATAAACAAAGTGTAATAATACGTTTAGAAATTAGAATAATGTTGCGTTTACGAGTTAGCGGATTTGGTGTATTTGACGATAACACTTCATGAAGAATCAAAACGCGGTTTATTCGCCAGTATTACAAAGGACAGTTCCGAAAGAAAAGTTTTAGTAATAAAAAAATACGATAGACAAACTGAAACAATCAGCACCATAGCCTTCAGGCTTTCAGGCTATAACGCTAAAAACAGCTTCACGGCAAAGCACTAAAATACAGCTCCCGACTTGGTTGATCGCTATCGAGCTAATCTCTAAGCTCAACGCTACTACTATTACATCTACTGAACTCAACATGCTAATACTACGCATACAGGCAGGGCATATATAGGTTTGACCTACCTTCGAGAAAATTCCCGAGAAAACTCGCTAGGCATGCGTTCTAGAATGCTCTCGCCCCGTCTATGGTATATCGCCAATTTTGTCGCCAATTGGGCGATTTCGAACTCACAAGAAATGTTAACAAGATCATGAATATTTGCAATTTCTTTTCATCAATCTTTTGCAAGTCCAGATTGACCGATCTGAAGTAGTTACTAATATATAAAAATCACTTGTATAACTTAGTTGTGTTTCTGTTTGGGACTTCAATATATAATAAGTACAATAGAAGGTAAGTTCTATTTGGCACTGTAGTGTAGAATAAGTATAGATTGATGTTCTGGCGATAAGTTAAAAAGATTAATGTTTATTATACTGCAGTGTAGAATAAGTACACATTTATGTTAAGGCAAATAAGTTAAAAGATTAATACTCATTATTTCTTAAATTGTGGATTATTGGATTAATATAACGTAATGTACATGTTGCCTAAGGAATGTGTTTTTATTGGCATATACCATTTTTACAGTATCCACCTTTATCATAACATTTTTGTATGATTCTGGTAGGACGACATATTGCTTCTACAACATTTTACTGCCACGACACCCTTTTTTCAACCGTTATCGTCAAACAAGAAAGTTAGCGCTAAAAATAATTGACTCTTGTCATTTGTGATTTAAGCTCCTAGACTTAATGATTTTTAAAGAAGCAAGATTTTGTGCTCTGACGCTTCTACTTGCACAAAAACGTTTTGGTATTTCATTTCTACCACAAATAATTAATCTCGAATAATGACAAATTTATGTAGCACAGGTTTTCAAAAAGCAGTTAAAGTAACATGCAAAGAGTTCTTTTCCTTTCTTACCGTGTGCCTTCAAGGTGAAATTAGATGCATGTCCGGGTTGCACTAAGAGATCGGGAGTTCAAATTCCGGTGAGGGTACCTCTGATTCGAAAAACTTGATTCTAAAAACGTAGGTGAATGCAGCCAAGTCAAGATAATCACTGGTATACATAGCGAAGCGTGACGTCACCGGTTTCTTCGAGTTCACTTATTGGCTTACAATGAAAGTAATTTGATCAGCTTTCTCGAATTGATCCAGTTGAAAACCAGGTTCGTAATTTTAAATGTGGCGAAATAGATTAGATTGATGGGGCCAATGAAATACTATCATACATAACATAATGAAGTTTCCAAGTACATTTCCTTAAACATGCCTGTATTTCCTTATGCTCAAAAGAATGAAGAACAGAGTTACTGAATAATTAATACGACATACATAATAAAATCAGAATTAAAAAAAACATGCGTATATCAAAACGTATGACATAAAATGCAATAAATCTTACTTAAAATGTACTTTTTCCACTCTACATAAGATACATATACCAAACTGAAATACAAATTGTCCCATAAATGATAAAATATATCAAGAACAAGGGTCTACAACTCTCCGCTTGCTACTGAATACAGTTAATTTGCTGAACGAATCGAAAGGGTATATGACACGAACATTGCAGCTCCATGTTAATAATTGGATTGTCAATCAATCCTGTAATATTAATAGCCATTTCTGTACGTGGGGAAGAACGAAGCTCTTGGGTACATTACGTTTGGGGTCTAGTTTCTAGTTCACTGTATACGTAATCATATCGCAAATCATAATGAAGATTAGATGGTTTTTTTACATTTAACTTTTTAAAACTTTGAATAATAAAATGGTCAGGATACAATCTGAAATACCTAAAGTACTTCGAAAAATATAAATAAATAAAATTGTTCTGTTACTAGTAGCAAATATCAGAGTTTGGTAAAGTTACTTTGAACATTTTTCGTGAGGATTTTCTCCTATACAGATTTTACAGTTCCTTTCCTGCTATACATGTGACTTCTTAGCCCAAAGGGGCATTTGTCCAGAAAGGCTATTAGTATAGTAAGGGAATTTTGCGTCGAAACACTAAAAGCGCCAAATGACTTTTCAAATTATTGTCACAAATATTTCCGTCCTGTAGTCTATTTAAATGAATTAAATAATGAAAAATCTGTATCAAAATACAGGGTGTTTATAAAGTCCCGGACCCATTTTGACGTTTAATAACTCATAAAATAATGAAGATATAAACAAACTTATGGCATTTATTGATGGAATAACTTATATATTTTCCTTTTCAGGTTTGAATATCTTTACTTTCGTAAATATCGTCTGCGCGTGTGGTTAATTTCAGATAATTTCATTTTCCCGTCTAAATATCTGTACTTTTCTAAATATCGTCTGCTTATTAATTGCATTTTTCTCTCTTTTGTTTTTGGCAACCATTGCAATGTTATGTTTACTTTTGATGTGTTTGTTCTAGTACTTTTGTATATGATGTTTTATTCAACGGGATATTAAGGAGAATGCATATACTACAAGAGAAAGCACAGATTTTATGGTGGTTCACAAAAACGAAATCCATAATGTTCACGTGGAAGTTCATTGACAAGAGTCGTGAAACGTTTTGAGTCTATCTAACCATTTATGTTATTAATTTTAATCTATCTTTATTATTTTATGAGTTATTAAACATCAAAATCGGTCCAGGACTTTATAAACACCCTGTATATATGTTTCTCGCATTGTGACAGAACAACGGTACGTAGAGCTATCCAATTTTGAATAACGAAGTCCTCAACCCCAATATGGGAAACTGGAATTCAAAATTTTGAAATTAGAATTATTTATTATGTATTTTATGCTTTGTGAAACTTTGACGAATTTTTGGTTAAGAAACTCCACGATTTCAAAGCGAGCAGTGGCATCATTGTACGGACTGAAACATTTTTATCTCCAGTGCGTGAGACTGTCTATCGAAAATTCTAAAGATATGTCATTTTTAAACATTTTTATCCCAAAGGGTTCTTAGCCCAAATGGTCTCGAAACGGTCTCGAAATGTATATTTCTCAAAGTAAATGCGCAAATCTCTATGTAAATGTGTGTATCTTAAAGCTCTCAGATTTTGTTTTATATTTAAAACAGTTATCGGTATTCTTTTCTTTTTCCTGTATATTCATTATTTCCCATATGATGAAGAAGCAGCTTTCACGTAAAAAATGAAATTCCACTATGTGTGGCTTTAGATAAAGATAGAGACACTTTTTCAGTTTACGATAAAAAAGCAACCAGTTTTGTTGACTATTGATTTAAAAGCTATTATCCAAAAAAAAAAAAAACAGTCGGTTTTAATAAAATTTAAGAAAATTAGTTTAGTCTTAATTAAATTAACTGTCAACGCCTTTTTCCTTTTATTCTACAATTAATTTTTTTTAAACTTTCTACTTCACTTTTTGAATGTTTTTTTGGGGGGCGGCGGGATTAGCTTTTAACGTTTTTCACGTTATGATTGATAATACAACTTTCAGTTCCTTATTATGCAATTGGAATCGAACGTTACTTTTTTCTCCACGAGTAGATGGCGCATCTTTTCTACATATTTTGAAAAAACTTGAGTATTATTTAAGTAAACTGTATCATCATTTTTATTCTTCATTAAACATTGCTTCTGAACTAATTCCTTAGCATCAATTAAGGCATTAAATTTTATTCTGAAACTTACAAAGTTAAGTTCTCACTTTAGGAATTAATTTTCATATCTGCCTAAAGTGCGCGATTATAACCTTATTTTTAGGGTCACTATTTTAAATATCGCTAAGTAAATGCTCACTAAGTCTCTTTGGAGCTTACGAAGTAAATAATGTTTTCCTAAGATAACATATGTAAAATCTTTTCCCCTAAACCAGGTATAGAAGATAAGTAACGAAATAAAATGATTCATGTGTACATATATATATATATAGGTGTGTGTGTGTGTGTGTACATTTAATAACACTAAATTAATAAACCCTTGTTTTATCTCTGGCTTCCCCTTATAAACTGGGATAATGCTCAATTTGCTTAGCTAAGCGCAAAGTCAGACGCCCTCAGACCTTATAAAATTCTTGCTCTGTGTAAAATCCCCGCAAAATTCATCACTTTCATCCATTTCGATGAAAGGAGGTCAGATTTATTCTTCTTCCGCTCCTTTAGAGATTCTTCACTTCCCAGGAGGTCTGGCTTTGTTATTAAATAATTAATTAACCCAATCGGTACATGTCAGGGAAGAGAAAGCAAAGAAAAATAATTTTCCCTTTCTAATAATAGGTGGCAAAATTAAACTCTGGTATAGGGTTACCTCGTAAGCAGAGAAAAGTGCCTTCAGTTTAAGACATATAGACAGGATAAGAATTAATTGCCAGGAAAATTTACTGGCATTTGTCGTTGTTTAATAACTACAGTTTAGTACACTACCATAATAACTAGGAAAAGACGGAATACATCAAATTTAAGGAACTGATGATCTACTGTGAAAAATTTACAGTTTAAATATTTTATGTCAGCTTTTTCTTATTTAATATTATTCATAAATCAGTTAATTGCCAAATACTTTTTCTCAATCCTCCAGGTACACGAAATTGAATTTCCTTCTTAATTAGAGAATCCACCAGTGGTGAGCCAGCTAAGATTGCTGACAGCCAGTAATCTGATTTATATTCAAATAACCAACGAACGGACTATCTGTATGGGCGCTTTTATTGTTTCCTCTATAGTAATTTGATACGAACGTTTTGAAAAATTATCACCATAAATTATTTAAAAAGTAGCCGAAAACTAATTAAGGAAACAATAAAAATACGATTTTTAACAAAATGTGTAATAATTTGTAACTATATTCGATCCTAATTAAGTTATAATTAAAGTTGCTTTATATATATATATAGAGAGAGAGAGAGAGAAAGAGAGAGAGATCTATGAAGTTAAAATTGAAATTAAACAGCAGAAGAAAAAAAGTAAGAGTGTGAACAGTTTATCATCAATTTTTGAGATTAATAGTGTTGCAAATCAAAAATTAAAAAAAAATTTAAATGGATTCAAAATAATATTTGCTATATCATGAAAATTAAATATAGTGGTATAAAAGACAAAATAGTGTAAAAAGCAAGTAATTATACTCTATACAGACTGCAGTTTATAGATGCCGTTCTTCGTTGCAACCGCCCACAATGAAGCGGCGTGAGTGAAATTACATCAGTTTGTTGAGAAGTAAATAAAACGCGTTCTGGTAAGATGAAGCTTTGAGTACTTTCCTGTTATGAGAAGCAATGCATGAATAATATGCAATGCCTTATTTCGTACATATTTTATTTGATTAGTCCAGACGTGGATCATAATGTGCAAACTCCAAGATATTTTCCGTACTTCACAATCACAACTAGTTCATTGAAAAAAAAACCCAGATTATACGATTACACGATTTATATTGTATATTATATATTGTTAAGAATCCTGTACATAGACAGATGATTTTAGGGAATGTATATGCGAAATTGTTCTATTTTTCTATGTTATGTAACATAAGGAAAATTTAAAAGAGACAAACTATGCTGGAAAAGTAGCCAAACCTGGCGACATTTTGGTCCGGTCCTTGTGTCACGTAATGAGTATTGTAGCTTAATAAATGTAATTGATCATATATTAGCAGCAAGCGTGATTCTACCCTCATATTGCTTTCCAATCATTTCGAGAAGCAGAAGGTGTTAAAAATATCTCGGCGGCCGGATGAAAACTATATAAGGCCGGAGATAGCATCTGGTCTCAGTTAGTTGTTGCGAGTTGTTAGTTCAGCGTGAACTGAGTGAGATATCTCCGGCTTAACTTTCTCTTTAAATGTGCTTTATATTGCATTACATTTAACGTTTTTAGTAATTCGAAGTGTGACTCTGATTGTACTTTGTGGTATTGAACACCTTTATAAGTATTTTTGTGAAAAATTCCAGAAATTAGAAGTGCTTGTCTTTATAAAATAAAATTTATTAACCTATCATCGGACCTGTGTACATTCAATCTATTACGAACCCCACAGAAATTTCGTAAAATACATATATAGCTCAGACATTTTAGCATTTATGCAGAATTTATATTAACTGATCAATTCCTCGAAGAGTCGGATTCGATCTTGCAGCTTGTGAATAGCACCATCAACATCTGCAGATTTTACTACTAAAGTGGTATCATCTGCATAGCATGTTGTTAGCATTGATTAAGGGTTGAAGATTAGCTCTGAGAAGTCTGCAACAAAATATAGATATAAATTCGGGCCAATTATAGATCCCTGAAGGGCCCCTGCGTTGATGGGGTTTTCTTCAGAGAGTGAATTGCTGACCGGAATTTCAAAGATCTGAGAAGACAGGAATGAGTAAAGAAGAAGGGTAATCACTTTGTCGAAGTTGAGGTCAACGATGTTATAAATAAGTCCCTAATGCCAGACGTGATCAAAAACTTTGCCACGTCTACCATGAAGATAGCAACATTTAACTTGTGAAAGGCAACTCCTGCAAACTCAGTGATTCTGACAAGTTCTTTGGTTGGGGAGAGCTGCTGCCAAATTCGAAGGTATTCCAGAGAAGGATTACATAGGATTTCGTTCTTCGAAGGATGACTCTCCCGAAGACCTTATCAAGCCCTAGCGAGAAGCTTACTCATCAGTGGCGCTCAGGTTTGGTATGGCTTTCATTTGGTTTCGAAATCATTATAATTTTTGCCTTTTTCCATTCAGTTGGAAAATAGGAGTTGCAAAGGCAAGCGTTGTTGGGTGAAGTGTATTTGCATATAACCTTCTTGAGAAAATTTAGGATGGCAGCATTTGAAATAACATCTATTCCGGGCGCTTTGCTGACTTTTAATTTGTTTAACTTTACTAACTAGATAAATTTCATAATTTCAGTGGGCGTGGTTAGAACAGGGATGTTATGAACCGAAAGAATGTCCAACAGTCGCGAGTACGGAATAGTACATTTAGCTCAAAGTTGTTGTTCATTGAGCAGGAGTTTGTAGTAAATTGATCTTTTAGCTGTTTTGGGAAAAAGTTTTGTCTCGTGCTGGTTCGAGACTATGATTCGTTTTTCACATATAATTAGTCGAAAAGAGAAGGCCTTTTAAAAGTTATTGATTACGTATAGACACAGAATGAATTGTTGTCTTTGTTGTCCAGAATGAATCTTCTCTGGAATCAGATTCTCCGTTCTTTCTTTGCATAAGTTCTGTTTATAATGCTTAATTGAGTTTTTAATTTCCCTGTTCAATTTATTAACGAATTTACTAATGGCTGGATCCTATGTGAAGTGGATTTTCTCGCCCAGCCTGTTACATTCACTTATTTCATTCCTAATGCAGATAGGGAGCTTGCAATTTCATTCGAAGTTTTAAGTGCTTGATATTCAGGAGTATTGTCCCTCGTTAGATTATGGAAGAGTTTCCAATATATAATAATTTTCATGTCTCAGGAATTCTGTCTTAGGACTGCTAATACTGATAGATGGTTAGAGCTCAACACATGCTTACTATCCAAGGTAATAGAAATAGAAGTTGTAAGTAAGATATACAGTATTATTCGATTACTTAAGCCACCTCTTTTAAGACTGCTGTGTCTATACGTAATTATTCACGCCATTGGATTGTTCAAAACGTAATTACGCAGCATTTGTCCATTAAGACTGCTGTTCTGCAATTCCAGTCCTTGTGCTAGGTTTTGAGATCAACTTTAGTCGGAAAGTCTGGAGTTAATATTCCACTTAAAATTTCATCAATTTCACAAATTTTGGTGGACTGTACATAGCACTAAACTTCATGTTACCATAGCTAGTGAGGGATACATTTGAAGCAATCATTTCAATATCATGCTTCATATTTTAGCTGATCAGGGAGGAGTCGTTCTTTCGGTGTATAGTATTGCACCACTTCCTCGATAACTGAATCTATCGCACCCATATGAACGATGATGTGCGAACCATATGCGAAACATGTGCCCAGAAGAGATGTGAATTTCTGTGATGATCCCTATATGTATGTCATAAAATTGCATGGATTCGTCAGAAGTTCAATTTCAATTCGTTTTATAATCTATCAATAAAAATCCGTTGTTCAGTTCTTAAGGATTGCATTTCTGACTTTAATTCTTGTGGAATTTACAGTATCTTGCCAGTGCGATTTGAAACATATTGGCCAAATTAAAACAGCGTTACAGTTTTGCATCAAGAAACACGAATCATATGTCCGAAAAGAAGAAATAAACAAGTCTGTTGTTGCTGCTAATCCTAGAGTCCAGCATCTGCTAGATGAGATCCACGAGTCTATGACTTCAAAAAGTCATAGACCAGCATAGGAATATTTAATAGATCGTCGTAGGACAAAGAAGGACACCTAAGAATATGTGCTGAAGAAGCCTTCTCGTTGTTACCCCTCGAACAAATCAGGTGGGTTTTTTGACCACCCTGGAAGGCAAGTCTTCTTAGATGTCCACCCTATGAATTATGTCAAACAAGTCTTGGATAGTTAATCATTGTTGGAAATTTAATCAGTTTTGACACTGGGTCTGCAATAATTCTCAAGAAAGATTCTTCAGAGAGTGAATGGGATTTGCTTAAAACTTTTCACATTCACAAAGGTAAATGTTGTTTTATTAATTACTTTAATTGCAATCCAGTTCTTCCTAACGCTTTTAAGATAACTTTTCATATTTCGTTACTATTTCCGTGGACAGATGGTTCTACCTCGCTGTTCGTTTTACTCCTTGGCTTTTGGTACAAATATAGCTTCCTTCTTTTTAGAATTTCTTTTCTCCTGATGATAAGGAACATACACCTGTTGCTCTCACTGATTGAACCTTGGTTAAAATTACGCCGAACAGAAGGTTGTTGCTTTATGTTTTACTTTAGCATGCTTTACTTCTTTTGTAGAAATCATTTCTTTTATTTGGGGTGCTGTTTCAAAACCTTTTCCATTCTTCGTCTCATGTTATAACTATACTTTAAGATTATATCTATAATTCTAACGTCCATTAATACTACTTGTCATAATTTGAGCTAGAAAACATTTATCTTCGCATGTCTTGGCTTTTTTTAGGGTTGTATTTTTGGAGAGAAGGGAAATTTGGTCTGTCAGTTGCTTTCAGACTTTATATTTTTATATCTTAGAATTACAGTTTGAAAAATTACTGCGATACATGATTACCTCAAATGGATGTTTAACACAAACATCGACACTGTATACTAATAATTGCAGTGTAAATCAGTCTACGTGTAGTATGGTAAAACGGAGTTCTTCAGTAGTCTTTCGTTGAATTCAGCATTGCCCAACGTACCTACCAATATGTTGTAGACATGTTATATATGTCTGAGATTCGGCGAATATACTAGGCAATCCATTCGTATAGTAATTTCAAGTTTAAGATCCAGCAATCCAAAATTCTATCAACCTTGATGGAATCGAGCGTTTTCATCTAATAGCTGAAAATAGCTCCAATAGATCTCGAGAGAAACGAACCTAGATATATAGAATTTTATCTTTCTACTTATGGCGAGGATCAGCAAGTGTTTAAAAATGTTGTGTCAAAGAAATATTGCGAAAGAATTTAGCGTGCCAAATTAGCTTACCGTATTTTGATACAAACAATCAATGAAACATGTTAGTTTAATCTTTAGTAATATGTTTCTCCTGAAATATACAAATACTCTGTTCTCTGTGGATTATTGGAATACTTAAGAGAATAAGATACATGAAATTAATTTCTGAAAATTTACGTTTTGAGTACAGTGTTTGTGTAATATTATTCATTAATAATATCTGAGGCTGTAAGTTACCTAATCATCTTAAATCTTAACTCAGGATCAGTAATGACAGCCTTTCTATCCTTTCGTTTTAATCCTTCAGTTAACTAACACTAAGTACACGAGGTTTAAAATAAAACATTTTATTAGCTCTGAAACCTAATAGTTGCCTGTCAGACGAAAACGTGGTTAGTGGCTCTGAATACAGTACCAAAGAACCCGGGTTTCAACCCAGAGAAGGCATGGATGTAATCTGTCCATCTCTTCATAAGAGGCAATAGTGGCCCAATTATTAGGTACCTCCATAAAAAAGTGGCCACCGCTTCGAACCTTAGTAGTGACCAACCCCCATGAAAGGCTAGAGCCTGCCATTGGAAACAAAAAAGAAAGTTTTGGCCAAGCAGTTACGTCCTCGAATTAACTAGGCAAATTAATTACCATGTTTAATTAGGTAATTGCCGAACTAACTGCCGTGTTTGCCCTAGGCAAACACGGCAAGCTCAGATTAAAGTCCATTCAATACAATTCAGAATCTAGGAGAAAACAGAGTTGAATTGGTCAGCGAATTCTTTCAAAAGCTCTCTGCTAAATTCAGGAACTCTGTGTCTAATGGGACTCTACATCTCGGATAATTGCATAGTGAAATACTTCGAGAATTTTACTTTAAATCATTCATATGTCATAGTTGAATGAGCACAAAACTGCACAAATGGGATGATTTAGAGTCGGTTAATTGTTGCTGAAGAGAGCTATACCGCGAAATAATGTTAATTAGTAATGTAAAAGTAGCAAAAAAATACTTTAAAAATACATAACTATCTTTGGCTCACTGTAATTAGCTTTGAAAATATGTCCTTGATGGCCATCCTCACTGAAACTGGATCGTATCCTGTGACACATAAATAAAACTTCAGTATACTTACGCAAACTGCGAATTCCGTTAGGAATTATAAGTTGTGTAAAAAATTAAGGTGAGCAATTTTAGCCATTTGTCCACTACTATTTTGAATTTTCTAAAAGGAAATTTCAAAACAATACGCAGGTATGTCTGTGGTAGAAATGGTGCAGTAGAAAAAGGCTAATTTTGTAAAATGGGTTTGATTAAGAAAATATTTAAACATTTATTGTAAATTTTTCTACCCAGAGAGAAAAGGAACGGTGTTAAATCAGATATGATTCCTGGCATAACTGTCCACATAATAATCTATGATGTTGCAGAAAGCTAGTTCTGATATTAAATTGTAAAATCATCTCATGTAAGTCTTGAGGAACGCCTTCTTTGGAGACTAATATCCTTTCACGATAACACTTCAGAGCTGGTACGGTTCATCAGACCACAGACTAGCGGTTTCTTCTTCTGATTACACTTAAGAGAGGATCTCAGCAAGCATAAACTCAGAAGCTCGGATGAACATATAGTTATAATTTGGAAAGAAATTACAGCAATACCTTAGAGAACGACATAAGACTTAGTGTAAATTCATGTTAGGCACCAGTTGCGCAAAAGACGTCATTTTTGGAAAAGAAAAGTGTTACGTTAGACCAGTAGAGTGTATATATTCACATATTCAACACAATATTCTGTATTAATGCGTGATTGAAAACGTTGTTAACAAACCTTTCTGCATTGATAAACGAAGCTATTACATTTTCTCCTTATATTTATGCAATATAAAGGTAGATTTTATGTATGTTGTCTATGTTTATATCCATTTAATATTGTGTAAATTTTTCTTTCAGGAAAGTTATGTCACAAATTTGTCCTTTGTTGTCTTGTTAAAATACTAAATGAAACTATTAGAATAATTTTATGTATTCAGCGCTTGATAATAAGAGGTACTTTTCTGTGGCTCTTTTGATAATGCGATAAATTTACACGCAAATAAACCTAATGTGACAGTTTCTTTAATTAAAACAAATTGCTTTTATTGTTAACATAAATGAGCAAACATAAGTTTAAAGGATATAACACATTCTAATTAGCGGCTGAGTAAAAATCCCACTAATTTTCATTAACGGAGTTATTAGAAATTTAGAATTTGAGCACGAAGTTAATTTGTTACAATCTTACATTCTCCATGATAACTCACTGCATCTTATTGTCACTATTCTAAGCTGTAACTTATTATGCAGAAATCCTTCTTGGTAGAGATCATAAAAGTTCATTTATTTAAGTGATTACTCTTTAATTTATATAATGCTTTTTAAAAGAAAATAATGGGCAGCAAAATAATTTAAGAATGAATAATAAAATTTAACGAATTACGCAGGAAGATTATCCACAAGTACGTAATATGGTTGTAATGCATAAGTAAAAATGCATTTATGTATAATTTATTTAACTTAGCATACGAATGACTGTCTGTTTTGTCTTCAAATGCTTATTATTATTTCTGTCGGAAGGTATTATTTTAATTGTTTAGCCTCCTATTTTGAATCTTTTCAGACATTTTGAAAGTTATTAACTAAGTGGTTATATAGAATGTTACTAACTAATTAGCGCAATATAACAGCAGCAAATGATCCTTTACAATGGCTCTTCTTTGCAAGGCCAAAAAGTTTCGTCATGCGACTACCGTTCCAACGCCAATTATGTATTTTTTATTGCGCAGGGAAAACGTGGGTGATGCTATTCGAAAATTTCTAAACGTTTTCACTGTAACCATAACCATGACAGCTCTGTTTTTAAATCATCACAATCTCGAGCACATACTTTCAATAACAACATCTGAAATTTCATTTTAATTGGTTGAGCGGATAAGCGGCTAGGGCTTCATATATCGGGAAAATTTGTTTATGACCACCCTATATATCGTGCTTGACATAGATGCTTTCCCCCAAACTCAAATTAACCTTCTTATCAATGAATGAAATAACGCTACGGTATGTACGTATGGGTATGTACGGTATACTTACATACGGTATACGTACGTACGGTATGTACGTACGTATGGGCTATGGATGACCTCAGTACATATAGATTTCAAAGCTCTTTGAAATCAGTGTTGTCATGAATGTAAAGATAATCTTAGACCTCAATGCAAAAGAATCACTTTAAAGTCAAGGTATACGACCCATTCTAAATAAAGGCGGAATTTAAATAGTATTGAGATTTAACCAAATTCATGAATTTTCTAACTGAATATGTGATAATAACTCAGCTTACTGTTATTTTAATTAGCTATTGGCATTAGCAATGTGAATATTACGCTGAATTAAAATCAGAATATTGCAATTCAAATTTCGTAAACCACGTCTGAAAGCCGACATTTAAAATGAAATACAGATGTAGTCTTAATAACTTCCATTTCATACATTAACGTTTCTACCAGTATACTTTAAAATATTACTCTAATCATAACTATATTGCTGATATCCGTTTACTATGAAATTCGGTTTGCATCTAATGTGTAAATAAATAACTTCAGACAAGTTAGTAATAATTAGCATTGTTCATGCAGTATTAGTTTACAGTTCAAGCCTAAATTTACAGGTTAAATCTGAATTATTCCGTTTAGAATGGCAATGCTGAATTTTAAAAAGAATTGAAATAATAATGTAATACTTATTTTAATAATATTTTTTGATTTTAATGCGCAGTTTTTAAATTAATGTAACTATAACATTTAGAGTTGGTGTTGCTTTCAAAATTTTATTATATGGTTGAATTCTAACTACTATGAGTCCGCTATAAATTGGGCAGTGTAGGCGTAGGAGGTAATCAAGCTCTCCATGAAGACAAAATAATGGCAACCAAATCTCAGTTGACCAATAACCGACATAGAAGATTTGGAGTTTTAGAATTCTAACCATACAAAGATTAAGAATGTCCCAATAATTACAGATAACTTATGGGCTTTAAAGCTGAATCTTAATTATACTTTGTTTCTTTTTAATAAACCATGTTTTCAGTGAAGAGAATAAATAATAACATTTTTGATTATCACTACGTTTTTACAAAAATCAAAATTATTTTAATAAATGAAGAAATTTAACACTGTGAATATTTGCAATAATAACGCTTTGATATGGAATTGATGAATAAGGGCAGGTTTGGGAGAAAATGATTTGTCTGTTTTTGTGCAATATTGTCTTCCGGTGCAAAAGAGATAAGACGTAGCCGAATATCAGTTTAACAAATCGAAGCAATTTTATGACTTAATATTTCAGCTTTTCAGCAAAAAGTATAACAAGCAAAATATCAGTTTAGCAAAAACTTTGATCTATTTTACTAAAATGTTTACAATTATCAAATTTTCCTAATTTTTTAAAGAATATTTTCTAGAATGAGTCCGCTTATAACTGAATTGAGCTTGTCTGAAATTCATGGGATAATGGTTTGGTTTATTAGATTTCACTCGAACGCTATTTGCCTAAAGACAAGGATCGTGGAGAACGTTGTAAGAGAAGCTGACTCGTATACAACTTACGTATGGAGGAAGCCCGGAAACGCACATGCAGCCAGCCCGTTCGCGGGATTTGAACTTCATACAGAACTCCCAGTGTTTAGCGACTTTATCACTGGGCTACGTAATAATGGGACATCAAAGATTGTCAGTAATTGCTTCAAGAAACCCTGACATTTATTATAAGGCTCTATCATATATGAATTATACGTTGTCATAGTAAATTATAAATGCCTATTGTAAAATAAAATTTTAATGTTCTGTCAGTTTTAAGATTGTCCATTCAGCGAACAGATGTTGAATTTATCAAGAAAAAACTGCAATTGTAACACGCTGCAAGAAGCGGATTTGACATTTCAAATAAGGAGATGCAACAAATTGTACTAGAGGAATCCTTTTTCTGCCTTTGGATTATATACAATTTTTAATGAATTTAGAAATAAGAAATGAAGTGCATACTTCCTTCCAAAATTGATTTATTTATTTTACAAATTCCAAACATCAACGCTTAAGACAATAGTCCACGGGCTCCCCAGTACTTTTTAACAATGTTCTCATATCAAGAAAGTGCAGTACAATTATTTAACTGTTCAAAAATCATAGGCTGATTGGAGGCACACAAAATACAATTTGAGGAATCCACCGCTCCAGTTCTGTAGAGGTGGTCTCGCAAACAGTCATGTCTGGTCAGACGTCTAAATAGAGCTACCGCTGTCTTTCTTGGAAGACTGGGAATGAAAGTTGTCTCTTCCCCCAGAATCCTCCAACTCTTACCATAGCACGTTGAATCATATCCTGCTTAAAATTTTCTTAAGCGTCAGGTTAACAAACAATTTAGTCGCATGAAATGAAAGCGGTCGATTGATGCGTTACATTATGAAAGTTCCTTTCTTAGCCAATGTATTAGCTTTTTCATTTTCCATAATTCCACAGTGAGCTAGAATCCATTGGAACCAAATTCTGTCTGCCATTGCCTTAAGCAAAAGCTTACAGTCTAAGATACTTTTGGAACTATTTTGATTATCCAGGAAATCTTGAAGCGCACTTGTGGAATCTGACAATATGACTGCCTTTACAAAGGAGTGGCAACGAATCGGCAGTTGTTGAATAGCCATCATTGCGTCTGTCTTCAGCATAAGCACCTTACAAGTGACAGTACACCAGGGAGAAAAATCTCCTGGAACTGGGTTATTTAAGGCTCTTAATACAATTACTGACGCCCCAACACCTACAGGCGATCCAAGAGTAAACCACCCGCCGATTAACTCTAGGTAACAATTGTGCACACACACATTAAACTAGGAAGAGTCAAAGTTTTTAAACGTAAGTTAAGGGCTACCGGCGTCCAACCGCTCGCCTGCAAAGAGAAAAAGGCACAGGCCAAAAACTGTCTTCCAGCGTTGACCAACTGGAGCTGAACCCTCGAGGACAACGTTTCAATAACTAACCATGTAGAGTCTCCACAATCAAGAAACAGATAATACAGTGCCACTGCAGTCCTGCTAAGCCCGTCCCTAACACCAAAGAATCGATGGTTCTGATCACTATGCAGACTGATTATGTAACCCAATCTTAGACAGGATACCAGGGGCATAATTCATAAGCGCACATCAGTATAGCAACTGAGGGAGGAGTTCAAAAATAGACCAGTCAGTCTCTATTTCTCTTGTGACGCTGAATCTTTAAAACTGTGCATATAAGCGCATGCTATTGCTTACGTTTTATTTTACATTTGTTTCGCAGTTATAAATGTGTGAAGTATAAATGCTGCTACCATTTAGTAGAAAATCCTGTAGTGCTTTCATTTTATAAGATTATTTAATCGTCAACATTTCACTTCCTCGAAATTTAACACGCACTGATATCCGAATTAATGTTCATGGCATATCATCGCTCTTTATATGGAGAAAATGACTCAAGCTACAATTAGCCTCGACTATTAAGCATTCACTAAAACCTGTCTATTAAGAGATTTCAAGTGCATAATTATTTTATTGAGCTCAGAATAACTAAAAGTGTTACAATGAATCTAGTATTTTCTTATCTCAGTACTTGCATTCCTTTAATTTTGAAAGAGTAAGATTCAAAATATATACGTATATTGTTAATTATCAATTTAATTATACCTACTGTTAACATTAAAATGTATATGTGAATAAATTAAATATATTTGTTGTGAATAATATAAATTCCTTCTGTTTTAGGAGTGAACAGTCATTAATGTGAAATTTGACACTAAATGGATAGAAATGCAAATTACAAAAGTTCACTTACTATAAAACTGTGCATTGGCTGTTGTTATAAAATATCTTTTTCATACAGACTGCAATAAAAAATGCTAAGATTTCTAATGTTTACATAGATAATAACACTTATATTTGATCTAACTTCGTATTGAAAATTTTCACAAGAAATCTACGATGCTTTAATTATTTTATACAGGAAATTGCGTGGCATAACCGTCTTGCTGAAAGTGCAGCGATAGAATATTAGTGTAAGCCCATTAGTCTAATTTAGAAGCCACTCCCTCAGTGACGATACATGTGAACCTATGAAATATGCAACCTTCCAGTTGACCCTCGGGGAAATCCATATAGGTGACAGTACAACTTTGCTCAGCTTCGACCAAATTTTGATGGAGATCACCCCAGGAGACAGGACCGCGGATCTTCCATCTTTGTTCCCTATCCACCAAATCACTTGGAAGGATTTTTTTGTGCAATTTGAGTGCCTCCGATACCGCGCAGACACTAAAAATTTACAAATGCTGGTCCTTCTCAAGAAGTCGAATCTGAACTGAACGATACAGCAACCACGAGCACTAGCCGCTATACCCATCAAAACATAGATTATAATGTATATAAGAGGTCGTAACTTTGCTTCATGAAGTAACACGAGTCAAAATGTAGTTATACTAATAATACGTCTGAAAATGTTAAACAGAATTTCAAAAAACTCAAAATTACAAGGAAAAGACTGTAAGCCCTTTCAAATTAATTTACCTATAATTCCTTATTTTTAACACTAAAATGGAAATAAAAATTTTAAAGAAAATTTTGATTTTGAAAGCGTATTTCATAAATTAAAATATCGCCACTTTTAGAAATCTAATTTAAGCAGGTTTGTGGGGATCAAACGTTTTGTAAATAAATTAAACCAACATGTAGTAATAATCTGATAAAATGGCATTAATTAATCTAGTCAGAATAAGGAAAGATTAGAATTTATTTCCCTTTTTTTAAATATATATCATTTATAAAATTGTAAAATTTACTTTCTGTATAGAATTCTGTATTTATAGAAAGTCATCATTCGCATCGAAAACACATATAGGAAAAAGAACTGCATTTGAACTAGAACGTTTATAACTGACGAACCAAAGTTTATCATTAGGATTAATAGTATATTTCAATATTTCACTTGTTTTAACTTAGAAGATACAGGTAAAACTTCTAATTATTAAACTTCATTGTTTTATATAACTTATAAGGTATTTCTCTGGCCTTCTTTTCATGCCTTCGTGGTGTAATGGTTAGCACGCTCAGCATGTATTCGAGAGGTCCATGGTTCGAGCCTGGCGGAGGGCATTGCTCATTTTTCACACATCCTCTTCCAAATAATCTAATGACTCTACAAACTGATTTCTTATAAGTGATGTAATATATTACTGTACGAAGCTATATTATATCTGGGTTGCAAATGTACAGTCACAGTATATCCTTATACAGAATCTTCTACCAAATTGATAACTCACTCGGGATACAGGAGGTTCAAATGAAACCACTGGGACAGTAAATAGAAGCTTGTTTTCGTCCATTTTAGCTCACAGGTTTAAGATATACATTTCTATGTCATCTGCTTCCTAGACAAAATAAAGGATGATGGAAATTCTTTCCCAATTATATTTACGAATAATGGAAAAATAGACTTTATATAATTTCCTTGCTTAAAAAACGTTATTAGCTCAGAAGTGCATATATTACAACGTAATTAATTAATGTAACCCTACAAGTTTCACAAAATACTTCCGTCAATTGTATATACAAAACCAGAATATAACAAGATAGAAAATAAGTAATGAATAAATAATGCTCATTAATACTAAAGAGATAAAAATAAATGCACATAAATATTTGAATTATTTTGCAATAATCACAGCTAGGAATGATATTAAATGCTCAGCAAATATAAAAAAATCAGAATAAAATAACATAAAGAATAAGCAACAAAATAATAATCCACTTTAGTGCAAAATAAATGGGATAAATATATACAAGTATTTCCATAATTTATAGCAAATATATATGTGACAGAAGCAAGTAAAGCAAAACTAGGTACAAGAACAAGTTATAAGACACAATGGGATAACTAATGCAAATTTTTGTACAAAAAAACTTAAGAGTTATTTCATGAGTAAAAATGAAATTTCTTTGCAGTAGCAATTAAGGAAATGAAAGACTGCTTTTTTTAAAAATTGGAATTAAAAATAAAAGGGTAGAAAGAGAAAGGATATAAATATTTAAAAGGAAATCCGTAGGGAAGAGTGGACTTTAAATTATTTATTAAACTAGGAAAATTTTGAATGACAAAGAAAACTTTAAAAAGAAATTAAATTCCAAGTTAAAGAATATTTTTGAAATAGTTCCATGCAGAAGTAGTTTGTTATCTACAGAAGTACTTTGCTATCAAGTAAAATAGATCCTGAAATTTTCTAGAGGCATCCCGGAATTTAAGTTAGCAGAAAATTACATCGAATATAGTTTTATGGAGGAAACATTCGCATGTTTTATATTATATAAAATGGGAATGAAAGATTTTTAGTTGTTCTTATGTCTCAAAATAACATAATTTAGCAAATGTTTGTGGTTTATAACATATTTTCGACGTTTCAAATTTATTCCAGAGATTTCTGATTTTTACTACCTTTACGAAGTAAAGAAAGTATTGTAATCGCGAAAAATTTCGAATAACATATTTCAGCGGAAATATACATTTTGTCAGTTCCCGAATCCATTAGTAAAAATTTTTTTTGCTGTGACGTCTGTTTGTACAGAGAGAATCAAGAACTCCCTTTTTCGAACTGTAACATGGTTTTAAAATGGATTCAAAAGGGACTTTTTTCGTGACGTCTCTACGTACTTACGTATGTATTTATTTATCGTAGCTCAAAAACGATTAGCCGTAGAAAGCTGAAATTTTGTATATTGTATTGCTAAAACATCTAATTGCGCAACTCTATTTTTATTGCAATCGACAGTACCAAATATTTATACATACCCTTTACCATATAAAACCGACCCTTTACCGGCTGAAAAGTCCTTATCGGGCATTTGTTTTCGCAAACGTTGGTCGTAGTTGTATACTTCCAATAACAGAAATACTTTAAATGACGAAAGTATTCATGCTTTGGCAATGTGAAACTGAAACAAATTAATTTTCCACAAATAGCGAGCTCTAATTTTTAATGCGGTCTCCCGTTTCCTTTACTTATATTTGTCACAACTGTCTACTCGTTATGAAAAAATTAAATTCAAAGAAGTTTGACTCTTGCACGATAAAAATTTACCAAGAAATTTAATTTCAAAATTCGCAGTTTTTGATGTCATTTTCAACTTGCCTTCAGGAATCGGTTAATTAAATTAGAATAGTTCAAGAAAACAACAATTCTACATTTTAATGAAAATAAGATATAGGATATAATATTTTAATACTTTTCTCGTAAAAACTACTGAATTTAAATCATATTCGTGCGGATGTGTATTTTTCGTTAACTGTGCTATTGTGCTATCTCTGGCAAGCTAAGATAATTCAGAAAACTCCTTATCTACCACATGCAATATAAAGTTCATTTGATTTTCTTGTATTCATTGGAACTTCGCATAAATGTTCTCAATGTATTCATGAATTTTAAATCTGAGTTTCTAAACCAGTGGAAGCTTTCTTTAAGTCATAAGATTCTATCTGCTATGAATGATACTAATTCGATAGATTCCGAATTGTGTAATTTTAACTCAGTGTCTTTGAAACCGTATTAGACTGAGGAGCAAAATACGCTCCGTCTGAAAGATTTTGATGGCGTCTTAAAAAGGTTTTAAATAACTTTTATTAACTTTTATAATGAACAGACAGGACGGTGTGTGCATACAAAAGAACTAATCCACTTCCAAGTACTTAAAATAGCAAAGTTGAAATTTCAAATTAAAGGTATCGTAGTCGGAGACTACAGAAATGGGTTTACTTATGCTGGCTCAAAACGTTGATGATGTGTGTTAACTTCGGCTAGCAAAATAGTAGTTAAAGCCGAAATACTAAAAGCAAAATTAGGCAGTAGAAAATGAAGTTGTGAGTACCGCTAAATTAAGCCCTACTTCTAAAACATTCAAAACCCTTGACATAAATAAATTTAATTTGCATTCTTTTGAGGAATATGGAAAGCAGAAGCTACAGTAAAAGTTGAAATTATAATAATTTTGTAAAGTCTACTTATCTAATTTTTGCGTGAAATCTGGAGAGTAGTGACTGCACAGAAGAAGGGGTAAAATTACCTTTTATTACACTCGTTAATTGTTTACAATGCGTCAACTAGATCTAACAAATTACGCCTCTGCTTGGTCGGTAACTGAAACAGTAAGAACTAAACTAATTTTGAAAATAAAACAGGCAAATCGACAACCTTGTATTCGGGCTAGATTTTGTAAAATCCCAATCGATTTCGAGGGCAAAACGGGTTCCCCTTCATCAGGAGCAAAAAATTCTGCAAAAGCGAGATCAATCAATCAATCAATCAGGCAGGTATCGCCGGGATGTCGCGCGAAGCGCGACGTGTCCGGCTCAATGAAAATCAGCCCGAAGGCAGCAAGACGGTAAAGGTTCAGGACACGTGGCAAAAAGGAGGTCAGAGGGTGTGGAAAGAAGGGCTATAATGACACCACAAAAAAGAGCGCAAAACGACGGGAGAGGCAGTCAAGCGCAAACAAGAGCTGAGTGATGCAATAAGATACAAGACGAGTAAAATAACAAGAATAAGTGCAGTTACAATCAGATTATAGAATATGTTCCAGAATATTTGCAAATAAGAATATATATGCATTATATACAGTAATACAGTGAGGTACATGTTGTTAGCAAGAAAGTAAAATTATATAGCAATTACTAAAAATATGCTATCTTAAGTTGGGAAGTTTGCGTCACGTGATAGGAATGCTGCAAGAGGTCTGAGTTCCTTATCTTCATCCAAAATTTCATAGTTGAAGGTATTGAAGTACTGCAGTTGTAAAAGCGAGATAGCGAATGTCGATCGTATTTATACCCACAAGTGACCAGTGGGAGAGCCGATAGCGCCATCTATCGGAAGAAATAGTAACTAAAACGAAGGGTTAAGTTTGTAGAATTTTGAAGGCATTAGGCAAAACTGGACTGGAATTGAAATCTTTGATTAAACAGGATTAAATTTTTGTGAATGTGAAAAGCTTCAAGAAAATCTAATTCCCTAATCGAACCAACTTTCTGGATAACTTTAGGAGAACCAAACTCAAAATTGTGATTGAATTTCCAACTATGATTAGCTACTGAAGATTTGTTAATTTCGCCTTTTCGGACGTAAGATTCATGTTCTTTTATGAGAAACTTTAATGCTCTTTTCATTTGGTCAATATAACTTAAGCCGCCACACTGACACGATACCCGATATCACAAAAATTTATCCTGTTTCGTAATGATTTCAATTATAATCATATCTTGCCTAATGCCTTCAAAATTCTACTAACTTAATCCTTCATTTTCAGTTACTATTTCTGCCGATAGATGGCGCTATCAGCTCTTTCACTTTCGCTTGTGGGTATAAAGACGATCGACATTCGTTTTCTGGCTTCTGCAGAATTTTTTGATCCTGATGAAGAGGTATCCGTCTCGCGATCGAAATCGATTGGGATTTTACAAAATCTACGGCGAATACAAGGTTGTCGATTTGTCTGTTTTATTTTCCACGTCGGCGGGTTTCTCTTGTATCTTCCAATTTTGAAGATATCAACAAGTAGTAGAATTGCACTACAGGGCTCAGACTATCCTGTTTTCTAACAGAGTGTTGAAGATTTAGTGGCAGCAAAGTAATACCGTTACGTCACGTTTAACCAGCAAAAAATGCTAAGCCGAAGCTGGCGCTACCACAAGCATAGAGTTTTTCTACACTCTCTAACTTTACCTTCTAGAAATTGATACTTAAACCTTTTCTCCCACTGGTAGAATTTGCATTACTTCACGGACGCGACCAAATTTAAATATTCTGGCATTGACAATTAGGGAAATGAAGGCTTATAGGAAAGGAGCTTCAAATTAAATTAAACTCGTTATTTAAAATAAACCTAAATCCCTACAACTTGTTCATTAACTTAAGTGTGTTTGACTCTTTCCTGTGAGTCTAGTACTATTATTAACTTTCTGTGCTACATGTACCAACTTTGCTCGCAGTTCTGCCTTCTCCCATCACATTACTATGCAGTAAAGTGATGTTATATGTATGATTTGTGCAGGTTTTATGGTATAATTTACACACTTTACACATTTTGTTTTGGGGCTCACTACCGACTGCGAAATGCTCCATTTTGTCTTATTTGTTTTGCTGATATGCTCGATCATATTATAAACATTCTTGATGAATATCTTCCCGAAGTCCGACAGCTTCTCTTGCTAATTTAAACCATCACGACACTTTCTTCGATTACATAAGAAAGAAAACCATAAAAGGATGATAAATCTAATCGAAGAATTGTTACCAACGACAAAGCACATTTAATACACATTCAAGTTTAAAGTTTATCACAAAGTTATAATATACTAAGTCACTTATATGATTATTAGTAATATCATATAAGTGACTTAGTATATTATTAAGTGATGATTATTAGTAATAGGAGTGATAATCCTGCTTACTAATAATCATCACCTAATTAATTTCTTTATTTTTGTATACTTTATTTTTGCTATGGCAATAACAAGATGATCTAATATGCTTAGTAATATATTAATGCTTCTGAATGGGAACTAGAGTTATTTATAAAAACATCTCTCGTTTGATATAAGAATTTCATACAGAAGTTTTCTATTTTACTATAAATAACGAAGATGAAGTTCTTAACACTTTTAAATTAAAACTGCACTCAAACAGGAAGATTATCTTAAGCTGGATGCTTCTATAAGCAGCTAAGGGTTCCAGAACGTTCTACTACGTATATAAATATACACGAATATACGCTGACTCGTTATAAAAGCAGACAAAAAGCCTTATATCGCAATATTCAAGCATAGATAAAAGATGTTTTTGTGCATAGAATCGACAAAATACTGCTATCTTTTATGATGAATATTAAACTATGCTTTTTATAACTGCAGCTCTAATTCCGTTCTTATTAGATGGTAGCGTTTCCAAGCACTATCATTCAATAAATGCTGAATAGGACTGAGGTTAGAAGACTTAGCTAGGTATGTAACCAATTTGAAAGCAGCACAACACTTTTCAAACCGATTTGAGACAATCCTAGACGTTGCCAAAACAATCGCCCTGCCGAAAGTAAGTATCTACATTAGGAACATAGCAATTATGAATAAGTGTACGTGATTAGCAACAACACTGAGGTAAGCTATGATACTGAGAGGTTTTTCCCAGACAAATCAAAAGTACTCCAGGAAAGCTCATTATACTATATGAAAACATTAACTAAAGCTTAACCCTTTGACCGGCCAGGGTTTTCGCTAAAAAAGCACAAATTTCCCAAAACTACTACCAGAAAAATTTATTTTCTTGATTTAAGGTAAAAAATTTCCTGTCATTTTATACCTGGATTTATGTGCTTTTAATATATTGCCTTAATTTCTTTGACATATTTTAATCTGCACATATATATACGTTCGTACAGATATTGCAAAAAATATTCTAGAGCGTATACATACGGCCTTGCAGTTAGAGGGTTTTAATTCCAAACATCCAGCTTGAAGAGTTACAGCGTAACTTCCTGATGTAATTGGAAGCCAATCTGTTGTTCAATCAAAAATGTTACTAGTATTCAGGATGTTCGGAGTTTGAGTCCTGGAAAAGGCATTGTTCATTTTTCATGTTTCTTTGATAAATCTAATGACTAGAGTGGTGCCGACCAGATATGTAGTATACGTTAAATCGTCACTACAGTTATTTGGCGATTAGATCCTCGCTTTTCCGGTTGCCCTTTAAGTGGAGAGAATGTAAGATACTTTCTTCGGTTTTAACTTTTGATTTCGCAGTGTAACTGGAAGACCATCAGGCTAGCAATCGAGAAGTGCAGAGTTCAAATCCCGAGCAGGGCATTGCTCATTTTTTGTGTCTCTTGCTCTCATAAACTTAATGATTCTACAGAGATATTATTACTAAAGACGGGTCTACGAATGCGTTCTATTTCCCTCATAGGAGATCTGAGAGTTCAGTCTTGTAATTTGCGTAATGGAGTAATAAACAAGATTCATTGGACCAGACAACTTTTTCGAATCGACAGGTGTCCATTTTTCAACTCTTGGATACACCTCAACCGTGATTTTCTATTTGCCAGTGAGCATAAGCATTTTTAACGATATCCTGCTTTTCGTTTCAGATATGCTTTGTGATATCCTCGAATTGTAATGAGTTGCAGTTTGTCATGTTGTTGCTCTTCTGTTGCTGAGAAGGGTTCATATAAGCCGTCCTTCACCTCTTTCGCTCTGCATTTCTGATCAAAATTTTCCTTAACGCCTGAACCCTTTTGTTCAACTGCTTTTGTATAAGTACAGTTACACAAAAAATTTGTAGAATAAACGTCGTTTCTTAGACGTTGGAACTGAGAACTTCTAGCATTCACGGTCACGTTTCTTTGAAACACCCTCAAGTGTTTTGTCTTAAACTATTTTCACACTAGCTTCTGTGGCAAATTTTTTTGTCAAGACGAACATCACCGCAGTTCCCTAGCAGGTTAGTTCATTTAAAAATATTAGTCTGTATAATATTTTGTACTACACCAAAGTACCATCAAAGTAGTTTGATGTTTTCATTAATTTGACACTACGTTCTTTCCTTCAATGAAGAAACCTACATATTTTAAAGTTGTTTGTGATTAATGAGGGAAGTTATAGCACCTTTTACTGGGCATTCAAAGCGTTAAGGACAACCATCTATTAATTCATCGCAGATGCAAATAGTTGTTGGTAAACTGTTTCTAAAATAAAAGTAGGGAGGGCATGGACCGCAACCTAAACACATCCAATTTATTTACTGGCAGCTATTAGTATACTAGTATCCTAATTCTGTAACGAATTAATAAATGCCCTGGAACTTTCTATGATTTTGACATTTCCACTACCTTTACTTCATACTGTTGGACGCGTACGAGTTCGTAATGGATTGAATGCACAAGTCGATAAAAAGTTAATAAAATTTATTCTTTTCACAAGAAATAAAACAAAATACTGAAGTATTTCCTCAGAGATATTCGTACACTATCACAATATCTCAAACGTTAAACAAAACTCAATTCAAAACACAGAAAGTTGATCCAGTCTCACAGAGAATTCGCTTCAATCAATAACAGCGCTAAATAAACTTACAGTTCGCTTAAAGCAACAGCAACTGAACTGAGGTGTTTTAATTCGGCTTTTATAAGCTTTTTAATTATTCAAGAGAACATTCTGGTGAAATCTATTTTCTTCGATTTTTCCGGATAGCAACAACAATTGCGAGATAATTATTTATTAAATATTAAATGCACGCGCACTTGTATTTTTACTCTTAACCCAGCTTTCTATTGAAATTTGACTGCGTTGCACGAGAAAAAAAGCAATTTTAATTACAATTCTAAATAAATAGTTAAAGAAATACAAAATCCGTAACAATACTATATATCTGTAGGGTAGATATTCCTGGCCATGGAATATGTAATATACTGCTATTAAAATTCGCTGTGTCTTGTACAACTAAAATAACGTGTAACATTTTGAAAGCTAATAACCTTAATCTGCTGTATAAAAGGTTAAAGTTTTAAAATAGTTAATTTATTTATGATAAATATTATTCTTAATTTTAATACAGTTATTAATAATTTAACTTAGACTGTTTGATCTCTCAGTTGTAACTGCAAATGTAAAAATATTTGGAAGACTTTATATTACATAGTTGATAATTCTACCATTTTATTGCATTACAAATTAGAAAAATGTGTATCACAAACAGTTATAATATAAAAAATTGATTTACTTTTATTAGTCCAAAGGGGCTTTGTCTCTGAAGGACTATTGTTTTTGTTTTGTGATTTTGTGACGGAAACATTAAATGTCGGTTCACTTTTTCAACTGTTGCTACCAAATATAGCAGCTCTGTATTACATTTAAAGAAATTAGATAATAAAGAATGTGCATAAATGTATGTATGTTTCTCGAATTGTAATAAAACGACGGCACTTAGAGCCATTGAATTTTGAATGACCTAATCCTGCTGCGAATATGGGCATCTGGAAGCCCAAATTTGAAATTAGGGATTTGTCTTATTATCGATTTCATATTTAATGAAACTTTAACGAATTTGTGATTAACAAACTCAAGGATTTCAAAGTGAGCAATGGCAACGTTGTGCAGAAAAGACATTTCTAACTCCAGCGCGTCAGATTGTGTATAGGAAATTCTAAAGACATGCTCAGTTTAAAATTATTTTGCGATATTGTTCTTTAACTGAATTTTATGGTTTAAGTCTGAAGAATATGATATTTAATAAACAAAGGTAACACAGAAAATGTTAAAGAAACGCCCTTTTGGACTTAATTTAAAATCTGAAACATTTCAGATTTTCTACCATTTTTCTATATTAAATAACTATTGAAGTTAATTAACAGCAAAGAATAACTTAAGAGTTTGTGACAAAATTGGCTGTATCTTGGCAGCATAAAAAGACAACTATTTATGTTCGAATGTCAGACATAAGTATTTTCTGCTTCACTACTGAAACAATTTCTGTGTTTCTCAAGTGATGAATGCATTGAAACTTCATTATGTTCCAAAGGATGATTATCTGTTAAGAAAAGGCTTAACTACTGTAAGAATTAAAATTTTTAAATGATATGTATATGAAAGAGTGAATTCATTTCTATGTAGTATTTTAAGGGATTAGCAATTTTAATTTCAAATTTTAGTGTTATTAATTTTTTAAGAGCTAATTTGAGTGCTCAGGTTGCGGGGTTTATCTATTTATTTTTAACAAATAGTTTGTAGAGACAATTGGTATTTTTTTGAAGACAGGAGTCATAAAAATAAGGAATGCCTTTGCAGGGAATCGAACCACGGACTTCTCAAACACGCACCGAGCGTGCTGACCACTACACCACGAAGACATGAGAAGAAGGTGGGAGAAATATAAATTCATTTTAAGTTGAAAAGCCTTTCCTATCACTCTCTTTTCACTCACGCTTCTCATGCAAGAATGTAAATGAGATAGCAAAAGTTTATTCAGATAAAGGTAGAATGAAGTGCTATTTAAGCAAGATTCTCGAATAGTTTTAGAGCGTGTTGGCCACGTTGTGTTGTGATTTTTAGCATCTTGAGTTAGCGGCGTTGATGTGTTATCGCTTTTAGGCTTGTCTCGTCGGTTAATATAGTATAAATATATATTTATATTATATTAACCGTATAGACCTACTTGCGCGTTAAAGCATTCTGTGAGCTGTTAGGCTAACCTATCATACCATGAAATTATTATTTCTTACGTATTTCTGTTAAGACAGAAGTGTTGGCTTCCTGTATCTCAAGTTTGGGCATTTGTTAATTTTATGCTTGGATAAAAAGGGTCTTATAAACCCTGATCTCTGTTTCTTTTCTGAGCTCTGTTTCAGTTTCACAAGAAGGCTAGAAGATAATTCTTGAAACGTCCTTTTAAATGCTTATGTTCCCAAAGCATTATAGACTTTACAAGGTTTTTAAATACTAATTTTAGAGTTAACGTTTTAAGTGATATATGTAATACATGGATCTAGTTCTATCTCTTATTTTGCTTTGAATTAATTAATTAATGTTTTCAGGAATGAGCCTTTTGGTTTCATTCAACATTGTTGTAGATTGTTGTACATTATGATGTAATTAGTACAGTTAAATAATTAAAATTGTTTAACTAATTGTATAAAAAATCCCTCACCGTAATCCCCCCCCATAACCACGAAAACATATTTCGATTTTTGATCTCCTGCCTGAGTAATTAAATTTAGTGCAGTAGCGAAGTGATATAATCATTTTTAACATATTTAACATTTATGAGCGCTTAAATTGCCATTTTGTTTCCTTAAGGTTATGCTTGCATGATTTAAGAATAGCATTTTTACCAAGGTTGTAATTACGAACTTCATAAATTTCCTTACATGGCATCTTATGAATAAGAAAACATGAGCTAAAACATCTTGCGTCGTAAAAGAAATTCCTCTACCGTTATAAAGGTCGTAAAGCACATCAGTTTTATCATCTTAGGGATAAAAATAAACCCATTTGGGGAACTAGGTTTCATTAGGTTAGCAAGGGAAATGATTTTATGTCATCGGTTTCCCATCAAAGAATGGTTTTTCCGTATTACGTCCAATTTGTGGATATTAAAGGAGTATTTGGTGTATAAAAAAACCTTTATAATTTATCTGTTTATAGAACTTTATTATAAAGCGATATATGAATGAGTAACACTACACTATTATTATTGACACTTGTATGTAGCAACTGTGAGTACTTGAGTATTGATATGCGTATAAGGTGGGGATGAAATTGTTTATGAACACGTGTCAAATATATGTACAACTGTCTGTATGCAAAGTAGGTTCAAAGTATCTGGGAACTCGGTTTCACATATCTTATATTATAAGGTATTTATCCCACCTTCTTGGCATGCCTTCGTGGTGTAGTGATCAGCACGCTCGGCGCGTATTCGAGAGGTCCGTGGTTCGAGTGCCGGCGAGAGCATTGCTCATTTTTCATCTCTCCTGCTTCCAAATAACCTAAAGTCTGTACAATACAAAGTATTCAGTGTTTGTAGTATTAGTATATACAAGGTGTTTGTGATGACATTAGGTATTTTTTTGAAAGCAAAAAAGATGAAAAATGAGCAATGCCCTCACCGGAACTCAAACAGCGGACCTCTCGAATATGCAATTTTATCTTAATTTTCGGACTAAATTCTCAAAAAAATATTCACATTTTAAATGTCAGATTCTAAGTACCATCTCACACATTTAAATTTATAACAACTGTAAAGAAGGTTATTATTTTTTTTAGAGCAGCAGAGATGAAAAATGAACACTGACTTCGCCGGGACTCGAACCACAAACCTCTCGAATGTGCGCCGAACGTTCTGACCACTACACCGCGAAGGCATGCTAAGAAGTCGGGAGAAATACCTTATATACTCCACCTTTTAAAGGACGATTGGGATTAGATGATCCAATCGCCGATTCTTGCTGATGGAGAATCATCGCCTACAATCTTTTTTAGTTCGAGTGCTACTAAGGAGACATTCTGTATTTTATAAAGCAGAAGAGACGAAAAATGAGCAATGCCTTCATCAGGACTCGAACCACGGACCTCTCGATTACGCGCCGAGTGTGCTGACCACTACACCATGAAGGCATGCTAAGAAGGCTTGAGAAATACTATATAAACATAAGTAGAAATTATAATAATTAGCCTACTAGGAAGTGAAATTATAATAAATAAAATACAAGGTGTGACATAAAATACTAGGAAGAAGAGAAACAAGACCAATGAAAGAATAATCTCGTTCTAAAAATGCACTTATTAAGTTTAAATTTTTGACATCTCAATTATTAATTTTTAATTCATTATGTCATTATTCCGTTTTATGTGTTGCTGATTTGTAAATTTAATTAAAAATTTTCTTTCTATCAGTCAGTAAGACTGCTTCCATATTAAAGATCATACTTGGAAACGCGCAAAAGAATAGAAATGTTCTCTGGATGGAATGGAACATGAAAAATTAGCCTTTTCTTTCATGCTTAAATCTATTTGTTCGACATATTCTACATGTTACAAGCGCACAGCAAATTAAAAAATTGCTTCTTCCAATGATGCATTTAGATTACAGAACTTACGTTTCTAGCCAGCTGAAAATTTTCTGAAACATCTGAAGAAATGCGAAATCGAAAAATTGCGAACACTATGGAGAGATTAAGATTGTTCCACAGAGATTTGGATTGCAAAACCATGTCCTTTTTGCGTTACAGTGTAATGTTTTTCTCTCTTTCGCGTGCCTTCATGGTGTAATTGGAAAGCACGTCAGGAGTTCGAATCTCAGCTGAACATTTTCAATATTCTAAATGAATCTATGGGGTGCTCAAACTAAAATGTGGTGAAAGATAATTTGTCACTACCAGGATTTTACTTGTATTTTATTTTATTTACTATCGGCTGAGCAACCGCATCGTCTTTAAGACATTGAGCTTTCATGCTCAACTGATAGAATCATCTACTAACTGCTACGCCCAGCCTCGGGAGTGGCTCGGCGATCAGCGGCATTTATTAAACAAATTTAGTATACAGAATTTCCATAATGATATATACAATAAGAGTGCCGATGTTACAATAGTAATTCAGATTATGTGTTACATACATTTTTTAAAAAATTTTGCTAAATTCCTAAATACAAATAAAAATGTTGGTATATATAAAATTCAATAAAGTTTTAGAACTTTGATAATTACATAATAAAAATTAAATATCAATAAATAAGTATATTAATACGTAAATAGATACAATAAATAAAAATAAAAAATTTAGAATTAGATAAATACCTAAATAATTCTCTCCTAGCATTTAGTGAATTAACAAAAATGCTTCGGAAATAGAAACACCTTTTAGTTTTATAGTTCGAAATTATTTTAGAAAAGCCATTTTCAGCGTTTCTTGATTTTTGTTTTTGCTCCCTTAAGACATTTGTCTTTTCTAATAATTCTTCATTAATTATAAATTTTTGTTCAAGTAAATGGGAAAATTCTCAGTTTGGAAATTGGTTCTCCGCATTTCCATTCTCCCTTTAGGAATGCTTGTACTGGAGAATACGAGTTATTTTCTCCCTCCTTTCGGTGTTTCTTCACATTGAAAAATGGAAGCACGTCCGGTTAGCAATCGAAAAGTCAGACGTTCGAGTTCTGGCGAGGGAACTGTACCTTTTTTCATATCTCCTACTTTGAAATAAAATTCCTGATCATCTCTGTAACTTTTCGACAAGCATTCTGTTCCAAGAAGTATTTAGGATCATTTAATATGAGTCAATTCTTTTGAAATCCGTTCGGAATTTGATTTGTTGCGCCCCTTTGAAGAATATGTATAATTTTTTCCCGATATTTTATAAGCCATTTTAGATGAAATGGAAAAAGATTTCCTTAAACTGCGCCAATTTAGTGGTTAGTGACGCTGAAGGCCATATCATTAACCGGGGTTCGAATCCTGGAGAAGGCATGTGTCTGCGCGGCAAGGGAGCACTCAAATTACTCGGCCAGCTGAAAGTCCTCTCGAGAGTTGATAATAAGCGAAGAGGAATCAGAGCCTCTCGGACAATCAAAATAAATATTCTTCCTTAAAGTTGGTTCGGAAATCTACAGTTATTGTGGTGAGACTGCACCTGTACGACAATGGTGAAATTCTGGTGATTACTTTTGGATTTAACCAAAAGATTCGAGATAATGATTGTGGGGATAGTTCGTTTTTTGAAAGCGAGAGAAATTTTTTAAAGACAGAAGTATGAAAAATCAATTCTTCAATCTATGAGAAATAAAGCATAAATCTTCCAGTTATGAGGTAATTGTACACTACTACTACATTTAATTGTACATTAACTACTGTCTTAAAAGTCGATTTGAAAAAATTAATACCTTTTCAATTAAAATACTACATTACTATATTACAGTTCACCTTTAAAAAAACTTTCTTTTAAGAATCTATCACGAAATAGTACTTTATAGGACTATGTGAAAATATTGTATTCCTTTATGCGCTTACTTTTTCAATATATTATTATTTGTTCATATGTTTAATTTAACTTTTTTTTAATATCTGAATATTTCGTTTTTTGTTTTGTCATTAATTTCTTTTATTTCAAATCTCTGTTTTGTGATTAAGGAAAGGATGAAAACAAAGTATTATGGAATATATGAACTGAAAGTACTTTACATTTAAAACGACATTGTGCTCTCAAAAACTCTCAAATTTGGAATTTTATACTAAAATTCGCTTTTACACGTGGAATCTGGATTTCAAATCAAATTTCATTAGTAGTAACTGTAGGCAATTAAAGTATGTCGTACCCTTTATTCCATGTAAACAATATTTGTTAGTCATCTCAGAAAAACAGAGATATTAAGTCTTTGACAAAAAAAATACTTTGAAACTTCCCAGGTCATGTAAATGTAATTATAAACAGTATCTGGAAAATGACAAGTCTGAACACTTTAACATTAATGCGCTGATGTATTTTAATAAATTTTTTAATTTTTATGAATGAATTAATCTCAATTTTTTTAAAAATTATTCAAAGCAATTTGTCTGAAATGAACATATTAATATTAAAAATACTTTGAAGTGTAAGTAATGCATTAACGTTTAGCTAACGAAAGAACATTTATTGGTGTTAAAATTATTATATCTAACTGAGATATCGTAATAATTATGTATTAAAAGCAATGCAGAATTTACATATTTGAATCAATGCTTCAAACTCTGTAGTTTGAGATGTTCATTTCAGTTAATAAGCAGTTACGTTACCAGCTAACCTAAGCTGACACTGCATGGCACGATCATTAATTAGCTGAAGTAGGTGAAAGGAAACACATAATTGAATGAGAGAGATTCACTTTAAACTATCATAACGCATTACAGTTAATCAATATGACACTCTGATTCAATTCCGTCTATGCTTTAAAATTTCTAATAGCTTAGTTTTTCTCATTTTTGATTAACAATTCCCCTCAACAGATGGCCGCAGTTCGTTTTCGCATTACTTTGCTCAATAATTGTCTTGTAAATATGGTTATTATTTCTACCACTTTTGAAAATTTATTTTTGCTTCACATTTGAAGGTCTAAGACTGATAATCCTTGAAATTCGATACCGTTTCATTACAAATGTAACGCTCATCTAAGTTAGTTTTTATTTCTAATTTCAAGTCAACCAAACATGATTCGGAAACAGTTTGTTAAGTCGTTCCGCTTGGTCCAATGAAACTCTATATGTGATAAAAAGAAGAAAAAACTTTTTCTGTAAGCCTGTTACAAGTGAAAGACTATAAAACGCTAATTAAACCAAGAAAATATAAATGATACGCACATATATGCACAGAGTATGTCTAATGATACCTCGAATATACTATGTTTTATTAATACACGAGAGACTAGAGAGGTCCATTTAAGTCGAATATATATGTTTAAGAAATGTCGAGAAAGAATTATTAAGTTATTATGTTAATTTAAAACTTTATTATTTATTTCTTTACGCTAACTTAAAATGTTATTTAACTCAGCATAATAACTTATCGGATATTTTACATTTCTGGTGATAATTTATTTATTTCAGCGTGGTACGCGAAAGCTACTTGTTTGAAACAAATAACTTTTCTAAATGCGTTTCTGCAGTTTTAAAGAAAGCTGACTTATATTTCGGTTGAAAATCGGAAAGCAAAAAGGACTATTTTATTTTTCAAAAGCACCAAACTGGTGCACTATTCAGATTCACTTTGTAATCAAAAGGCTTCCCAATACTTAAAAGAAGAACTCATGTAGGAAGAGCTTAACATTTAAGTTGAAATCTCTTTGAACACTTTTTCGGAGTAGAGTAAATAAATTCCTTTGAAAGCTACTGTAAATTTTGTTAGTTTAGTAATAGTAGCAGCTGAATAATAAATTATGCGTCTGCAGAAATCAAAGAGCCTACGCATGTTTAAGAAATGTCAGCATACTTCTTTCTTTTCACATTCTTGGAAAATCTAAAAAAATCAATAAAAGAGTTGACTGCCCGTTTACTCACTTCGGCGTAAAATCATGTATATTTTTCTGTATCTGGTAGGAATGGCATTTTTCGTCCTTCAAACGAAGTGAGGAAAAATCAACCTCAGAACTTCTGAAGGAATTAGAAAGATGTCTCCTCCAAGGTTAAATTTGAATGGCTGTGAATTTCCATCACAATGCACGGACGACTGCAGATCGTAAAAAGGAACTGACAAAAGATAGCATCTTTTATACTTTATCGATAAAGACAGAATAACAAACAACAAATACGGATAACATAACTTTGATGCAAATAGGTCTCTAAAGCAGGTTACCTTTATGGAAAACTGAACAGATTTGAAGAAATTCTTTGATTCAGTCAGGATTTATCAAATCATCTTCTACGAATTTTAAAGCAAACTGGGCAGTTTTACCTTCAGCTACAAAGCAGCTTAAGCAACTAGTTTTGTTTACATTATTTCTGTCTCGTTCCTACTCAGCTTTGTAGGCGACGCCATATTTCTACTTGGTGTGTGTCTATTAAAGTGTGACACATTTCTGTAGCCTCATTACTGAAAACTATTTAAAGCCTTTTTATTGTGTCCATTAGGTTACAGCATTTTATAATTCGCTTCGTAACTGTAAATATTAAACGTTACTAACAACAATATGAAAATGACTTTTCACTTTTTAATTTTACATGTCTGACAGTTTTGAAGAAAAGAAATTATTTAAAAGAAAAATCTAAAACAAATTTGGTCTGAATCCACCACGAAGAGTTTAAAAGTTATAATCTTTATTTTTGAAACAACATATGTAAAGAAAGGATCGATGAGCATCGACTATAATTCGTAAAAAATAAGCCTAAGAATTAATTAAACAAAACTTAGCTTTGTAATTAATGTTTTTTCTATATTGTAAATCGAAAAATCATGCTTTCGAATAATAAATTTTAGAATACTCAGCGGTAATTTATTATGTAAGAATGCCAATAATATTTGGTAAAACGGCAAGGAAATTGAAAAGCGATTACTTATGAATGAAATGTTTTAGCAGCTAGCTAATCAGTGATAAACATAAAGATTTTCTATAGGAGATTCTGGGACAGTGAGTCATAATACTGGCCCAAATTCCCTTGTCAGTTCATGAATCTAAAATTATTCATATTCTTTTCATATTTCATGTCATATTTCAGTTCCTATTGAATTTAAATAACTACTCTGTTATTTAAGTGCTTGAAAAAAATTAAATGTAAAGAAAACCTTTATTTACTTACAAAGCCTACTTTATTTGCAGGTTCCAACACTGTCCGTTTCCTTAATTATGAAATCTCCCTTAACTATGTCAGATTTCTGTATAAATTAAAAGCTCTTTGTGTATAACAGACACGATGAAAGTACATATTTATAGTCATCATTTGTACTATAATTTATTTATAGTCGTCTATTTATAGTTGTAGCTAGCGATTTAGGGGGTTTACAGTATCTGGGTAGATGACGAAAGCAGGAAATATCTGCTTTCTGGTATTTTCAACTGAAAGCTTTTAAGTAAAATAATACATATGACAAAAGCTCGTAAAATATTCTCGTCTACAGTACAGTTCTCTGCTAGCAAGACGTCTGGCAAAAAGAGCCTTGATTCTTTAACATTTCCTGTAATCATTGTATGAAACATATGCTATATCATATTTATGTTTTTCAGTAGATAAAATTGCCTAGACATATCAACAAAGATTCACAGATGTGACGCATATTATGTCACATTCTTTGGAGAAGGATTTGGTTTCCTCTAATTTTATTTTTTCATTTTAAATACAACAAGAACTTCCTCTAACAGTTATTTTTATATTTAATGCCTAGAGGCATATTATTGTTCGAATATACTTAAGGGGACATATGATATAAAAATTTTAAAATTTTTGAATTTTCAATTTTGAGCTTGAAAAATAAAATATACTGATACGATTCCAAAAATATATAATTTATACATGTTTCGAAATTTAAAAAGACCGAAGTCTATCATTAAAAATGTAAACAACCTCAGGCACGCCGACGAGTTGAAAAGAGATAGATGTTTTATATTCCGTTATCTGTTGCACGTACAAATGCTTTAGCAGTTTTTATTACTTCCTTCGTCAGAATATGATTCTTTTGAAAGGCACTTGGCAACCCCTTTTTAAACTGGCGTGTTGACTAAGCTGTGTGGTGGACAATTGTCGATTTTCGTATGTTTATGTTCAACGTGCTTTGTTTATTTTATGTTTCGCTATTCTTTTCACTCTTTTCATTTAAATTCGTGCTTTCTGTGTTTATTTTTGATTTTGAAAAACTGTTTTTATGATTCTTATCACATTAAAATTAAGCTTGTTCGACGCAGTAATATGTTTTAATGATGGTGTACAAAACTATTAGGAATGCAACTAGGGTTTATATGGTAAAGTGTCTGCAAAAAATAAATTGTCTTAGAATTCGTGAGGCCCAACTCACTTACCAAAAGCTTTCTAAAATGTCTAGAATTTATAAAACAAAAACAGCTTGATGTAGACATATCAGATCAAGATGATTATGATGCAGGAAAATATTAAAATGATATTTTTTGTAAATTTTTCTTGTTTAAATGTTTTTTTCGTTTTTCTCAAAATGTGTTTTTCTTAACTTTCTATACAGTTTTCTTGCAAACTATTCAACCTGGAAGTTTCCAATTTTCTACAGTTATTTATCATTACTATTCCTTTGAAAATATCCAGGATCTAAAATTTATGAGCATTAGTAATGGATATATTAATAATTTAATACTAATTGTTTTTATGATTTTCAAAACATTTTACTAATTTATTTTTAATAAATTTTTTAAAGTAAAATGTAAAATACTGCTTGTTATTCTTAAATGACATGTTTTTAACTACCATGCAAAATTTGAAGGCGATAGGTGCCATAATGTTTAAGAAAAGCGTACCAAACTAGCACATTCTATCAAGAGATTCGTCAAAAGTAAGTGAAATTAAACAACTGGTTTTTAAAAACATTAGGCATTTAATATATATTTTATACCTTTTCTGTAATCTACAATCTATGTATTTTAAATGAAAAAAAGAATAAAATGTATAAGTTTATTTTGAGAAAAGTTATATCCTAATAACTTTTGGCTCAAAATAGTTGCATTTTGCCAGTTGACATGTCACATGTCCCCTTAAGAACTGTACTGTGTAGAAGCCAGGAATGAAAAACCTTCAGACAAATATTTTTACGCTGTAAAAGCATTATACAGAGATAAGCGTAATCATATTGGCTAATTAGCCGCGAAAGCTCAAGAGCATTGCCAGACTTGACTTTACTTAAGAACTCTACTTGTAGAAATCAAGAATGAAAAAATTTTAAACAAATATTTTAAAGCTATAACAACATTATACAAAGATAACACACAATCATATTGGATAATTAGCCGCGAAAACTCAAGTGTATTGCCAGACTGAAATTTAAATAAATATTTAATGCTTTCAAAAAAACTCTCAGTGTAATATAGCAAAAACCTTCTGTCTTACTTAACCAGAAGTTTTATCCTAAGACTACATGTTTACAATAAATCTTATCTTTCTGTGTTTTATCACTTTTCTCAGGATTCAAAATTTTATTAATCACTTTAACACTCCAACATGCATATTAAACAGTCTTATTGACATAAGCGCAAAGTTTAAATTCATATTATTAAAAGTGTATATAAAATACGACTGCAGTATATATCTATGTATATACGTATGTGTGTGTGTGTGTGATAGATTATTCCGATAAGGAACCAATTATATTGCAGTTATGACCGAGATATTTAGTGATGTTTCTGGCATACAAATAGGATGCGTAATACATGAATGGAATCCAAAAAATCCCAAATAGGTGGATATTCACTGCATCACCTTACTTTCTTAAAGAATAATTTCTTAGGACATGTATCCTTGGATTACACACCACTATGGGTGTGACAAGAACCCCACATTATGAATGCAACTTATCACATGTTGAGACAAGAGACAATACAGTAAAGGCGTGAGACACGTACTAGCCGGAAGAGCAAGTAGAAAAGTCATTCCGCATTTCACCAAAAGGCTACTTATAAGATTTGAATCCTTAGTTTAAACTTTGTACTGCTATTGGAAAAGATCTTTACGACATTGCAGGTAATATAATGTATCTGTACAGGCAAACACTATCTGTATGATTGCCCGCACACAGTGAATTCACATTTAAAAAGACTAGCTGCAATCAATATGCCGGCATGGTTCAAGAACACAATTAAGAATAAATATGGGCTCAACCGCATTAGGGACTGCATTACCATTGCTAAAAGCATTGTTGACAGCCTGGAGTAACTTCTTTCCTTGGACACCGTGCCGTCAGTAGCCCGCTCTGTACATATATTCAGTTACTTAATGTCTTTTTTTGTTTTTTTATTCATATTTAATACTATGATTAATCCAAAACTCATTTAATGTATTTCACAATTTGTAACGTATTTGTTTATTTCTACATCTGTACCGGAGTCTATATCATATCCTTAATATATATGTATGCCTAACATGCACCATAATAGTGAAAAAATGTTCCTAGTTTAGAGTGGCCAGTTCACGGAGGACACAAAACTTAGCTCTAAATGCAAACAATTCCCGGACGACACAGTATTAAGCTCTTTATTTATATTGATTGATTGATTTATTTTCAATTCCATTGACGGAATCCAACAGGCTGAAAAAGCACCTAACCAAATGGGCCAGCAGTTCCGTCGATGGTGGAAAGATAGAAGATAATATAATGCAGGTTAGTTTTCAAAGTGATGCAGTTTAGAATCCAGGAAAGGGAGGCAGGCATATTAAAGCTAGTAACTTTGTAATGCGAATATTGAATTCTTAAAAAGTTACAACTCCCTAAAATTGTTAAAGTGTTACACACATTTCTTGGAAATATTAATGTGTATTATAAGTTTATTCGAAAGTATGCAAAAATCAGAGCCTCACTAACAAATTTACTTCAAAATTATACTCCATACAGATGTACAATTGAATGCCAAGTAGCTTTTCAAAACTAAAAAAAAAATGAATTAATATCCAGACCCATTTGAACTCTCTTTAGTGAAAAATATATTTGTAGACGCATTTAAAGAAGTTATTGGTGAATCTTCAAAATAAGAGCAACCGATGGTTATTTACAACCCATAACCTTTCGATTCTCGAAAACTAAGATCTTACGAGAAAAAGTATGCAGTTACTGTGTGATATCTCCTTGTTCAACTTTTGGAATGACAGCTGAATGAGGGCAGAAACCCTTATTATTTATTATACCTTTATTAAACCCTTTATTAAGTCTTTAAAATTTACAATGCATCGACTTGACGTTAACAAATTAACTAAACTAAAAATTCGAAGATATTAAACAAAGAGTAGAGTTTTTCTACCAAGGCTCAAGTAATCCTGTTACCCCCAAACTGTGGCGAGTATCGTGGTAGCGAATTAATAGCTGTTATGCAGCTTTAATCAGAAATAAAAGCAGAATCAGAAGTTCACGCTACAAAATAAAGCTCTTTCCCACACTGTCTAACTTTCCCTTCTAAAACTGAGTATTTAAACCTTTTTCTCCAACTAATAGAATTTGCATTCCTTCATGCGCACTACCAAATTTAAATATTCTAGCATTGGCAATTAGGAGAAATGAAGACTTAAAGGAAACTAAACATAAAATTAAACTTAACTGTTTAGTTCAAATGAATATAAATCCCTACAACTGAATTAGAATGTTTAGCCATTGTAGATGCTATCGAGAAATTTTATTACTATGTGCGTGGAAATTATTTTACTGTACGTACTGATTACGCTGCTGCAATTAAGAATATAAAATATAAAACAAGAACTCCCTAAATTGTATAAAATTGTAATGCCAATATCTATTCGCATTAAATTACTTGAAAAAGTTCATATTGAATTTAGTCATACTGGTGCATCCTCGGTGTTAAATCTCGTACCTAGATAATATTATTGGACCAGATCTTTACGACTTCACAAATGTTATAATATGAGTTAGTTTTTCCAATGATTCAGTTTAGATTCTAGGAAAGGGACGTAACCAAATTAAAGTTCGTAATTTTTAGTTTCATATTTTTTATCTTACATCTATATTTATATGCACATACAAACGACAATTTAACACATATTTAAGCTTATAACGTATAGAGGACGTACAATAGAGGGGCAGGTTACTCCAAGAAGAATTAGATAGCAATGCAGCGTCGGAAACGTCATTGTCCAGTGCAATTGTACCGAGAACACGATAAATGAAGGAGAACCGCGTAAGTAAAGGGCATAACTTTATTCATCAAGATGTAACAATTGGTATTAAATAGAGGTCACACAAGGTGTTCGAAATTTGAGCATCAGTTGCAAAACAATGCTGATATCGTCACAGTATGGAATCGCGCATAGTTTAAAGAATTCCTTTGGGATGCCACAGGTAGCAATGAGTGAATCAATATCCTACTTTCTGTCCAAAATGGTATCGTATAGTAGAACTTTCATATGAATCTAAAAAGAACTCCAAAGAGAACAGGTTCTTTGATCATCAAAGCCAATGAATGGGAACATCATGCTTGATCCATTGTTGTCCAAAAGTTGCATTTAAATACTCTCGAAAGTCGTGGCTAAAATGAGCTACGGTCCCTCCATGTTGGAACTACATATCATGGGCTGACCACTCCTGGATGCCTTGGTCATTCATCAGTTCCTGCAAGACTTCTGTAAATGAAATCTCATAATTCCGGCCATATGCAGTCTAGAGATATGATCCTAGCCAAGTAGCCCTCTACAATGCTGAGCCAAACATTTGTATCAAACCGGTGTTTTGCTTCCCCTGTTCGAGTAGCATGGGAGCTCTCCAGTGCGAGTACCTAATGCTCTTTAACTAACATAAGGCTTTTCTGCATGTCAAAATACCATCTCTTCGGTTTCACAGATTTACGCTATTCGTCCATGGCTCATGGTGCGTCTTTTTAAAGAACCTGTTTCACATAACCTTGGAAGCAACAATCAACAGATCCATTTACATATGATAACTCTGCAGTTGTGAAAATTTCCATCTTGCTACCTCAGTGAGGAGTATCTGTGAGGTTTTAGTATATATCTTCCCCGGGAGATGGAAAAACATCTTATATAAATGAATCATTACATTCAGACATGAGGGAAACCTCTATCGCTGATTACGTACTAACAGTTTTCTACAATCATGCGAGAGAACTGAAGGGAGTTTTCAGGAATTCAGCAGAAAAGTAAACAAAGGACCTGGAAATAAAATAAGAGAAATTCTTCAAAAATTGCAAAAAATTATAAAGAATATGCTAACTGAAAATAGCGAACTGAGGGGTAGATTAAAAGACAGGGAGGTTATACGCACCTTTATAGATGAAAGCTAAAAACAGAAAAAACAAACCTATGCGTAAAACATGAGATCTACATCTAGGTCTAGATTACAGCAAAGTAAAAAATCGGAATCAGAGTATGTTACTCAAAAAAAAAAAAGAACTCAGCTACCCAACAGCCCTAGTGGGCCACAGCCTGCAGTGCTCATTTTCTGCTTTCTTGACCCTTGAGCCCCGGAGTGTACCAAAATATGCTCTGGGCTTGTCGAAGGACCCCGGTGTTTGGTTCCCAAGTGAACTTGGTACTCATTTTACTGCACGTACTGATCGACCCACTTGAAGCATGAAAGGCTGAGTTAACCTCGCCCGGCCCGGGGATTGAACCCTGGACCTGTGGTGCAGCTGCGAGACATACTAGCCACTTCGCCACCGGGCGGTCATATGTTACTCTGCTATTTATCATTTTATATTATTCTAAAGCTAAAAATTGTATATCGGAACACTTAAAATAGAAATTAGTTAAAATTATCTTGCCTAATTAATTAAAGATCGGTATCCAAAGGGAACGAAGATAAAAATTAGTGGAATTCTGCTGAAAGTAATTAAGAAAGAGGATTTGGTAGTCCTTGGGACATTCATTGCTGAGAGTACAAACCTGAAGACAGAATTAGAGGTAAAAAGAGCTCGAAAAGTAGACTCTAAAATTATCATTTATAATGTTGATCCGTCATTAAGTCATTACGAACTCAAATAATTGTTAAAATCTCAAAATGAGAATTTGTTTAGATAATTCCAAGATTTAGAACAAAATATAGAATGGTCGTTCACTGGATCGAGTCTGCAGATCCGGAGTTATTTAAAAGAGTAATAAACGAGAAATAAGTTTAGTTAAGATGGACTAGACATAACATAAATGAGTATAAAAGAGTTACAAGATATTTCTGTTGATACGAATTTAGCCATATAAAAGCGCGCTGCCAAAATGATGTCAAGATGATTCTGTTTTAGATAGGTGCAGTCAAAAGGAGCATACTCAAGATGAATTTCAAAGTAAAGAGTTAAAATGTAAGAATTGTGTCACGGAAAATGAAAGATATTGGATAATTTTCAAAATTGAGTAAAGGAAATAAATTGGAAATCAGTTAAGATAAAATCTCAGTGATTAAAATTTCAAAATATTTCTAAGGACTAAGAGCCCCGTTCACAAGAGCAAATTAGACCGTCGGAGAAAACCGGTTCTTCCAATGTGTCCTATTCACATGGCAAACAAGCATTAACTGCTTCTCAAGATTGGAAGTAGAATTTGCTAGAATACTCCTACCTCTCCGGAGCTAGGCAAATGGGGAGATTTCTCATACTGCTCCGCGTGATTTCGCGGTTCACTTAATTTTAGCAAGCGACATGGCTGACGAGCAACTGACTGCTCGCCCAAAGCTCTACGCAACACTCAGTACACAACATCTCCGATACAGACGAGAGATGAGTTAGACGCTTACACGGAAGTCTTCACAGAAGAGCAGCACGACACATTATTAAAGAACAGCAAAATTGTAAGAGAAGATAAACAGTACAAGAACAGTGCAATTAGACAACTAATTAGAACAAGAAACCAGACTAGGAAACAATGGCAGCGTTTCAAGTGTCAATTGGTTAATAAAAATATCAATTACAAGCCTTTATATAAACCCTTATCTGGCCAGAAAGATTGCAAAAAAATCATGAAATGCTACATTTGGTTAATATAAATATAAATTTCAAGCCTTTATTTAAAACCTTATTTGGCCAGAAAGATTCCAAAAAAATCATAAAATGCAAGTAGAATTTTTCTTTACCTGTTTTTGTTTTGTAAAACACGTTCAAAACAATTTTAATACATGAATTAATTATAATATTGTTGCATGCGTAGGCGTTCTTAAATGATTGTCACTGTACACAGGTCTGATGATAGTTTAATTAAATTTATTTTATCAACAAAAACACTTCAAAGTTCTGGATTTTTCCACAGAAATACTCGTACAAGTGTTTAGAATATCACAAAGTATAATCAGTAGTTTCGCTTCAAATTACTAAGAACGTTAAACGCAACGCAATGCATAGCGCATCTTAAGAGAAAGCTAAGTCGGAAATACCTCAGATCTTAAGCTGAACTAACAACTTGCAACAATAACAAACTATATAGTACAAATAATGTCATAAAAATAGTGTGATGTAATGAAATTAAGCTTTGAAACTGATGTTTCGAAGTGATTCCTAAGAAAAACCAACATTTCCCATTGTGCTTCATTGCATATCTTTTACAAAAGTAAAAAAATCATCCAATTAATTTCCTCTATCATTTTTTTTAAATGCGAAGAGTTTGTTTTATAACCTGTGAAAATTTCAGAAGTTTGTAACCGATATATTTTTAGATATGAAATTTTAAAATTAATGGGCGTCAAAAATATGAAGTCTAAAAATATGAACGATTTTCAAAAATTCTCCCCGCAAAATATTACGTTAGAATTTTCATTTATTTTTTTTCTCCACTGTATCTTAGGGTGCAAATAATATTCTGAGATACTCAGTTTATTTAACGAAAATATTTGCAAAAAATCGTTTCAATTTTAAAGAAGAAAAACTTGAAAAAAATATAATCCTCTAAAAAGCAAAATCGTGACACCACATCCACAAGCAGTATACGTGCAAAGTTTGAATTCGATATCTTATCGGGAAGCAATTTAAAAATCGATGACCATCCTTTAACCATAGCGAACGAAAGTTCCGGTACCAATTGCGAAAGTACCGATTAAGAAAGTAACAACAGTAAAAAACGTTAAAAATGTGTAAACAGTATTAGAAATAAACCAATTCGTACAGTGGCGACTGTATAAAGGGAAGGAAGACGGCGGTCTTCTAAACGGGTCCTAAAGATGAAACTCCTTCCTGCCTCCTTTTCCTGCTCTTACTAATGGCAACTGTGGGAAGGAGCGTTGCATGTGAACAAGGCTTAGTGCGCCCACTCATAATGGCATGGAAAAGCAGTAATAGTGCGAGTAGAAATGCAGTAAAGTATTTGAACAATATCATTTACGTTCAATCTAATCAACACTGGACGTAAACTTTAGCTGGATTCCACATCAAACAAATATTAAACGAAAGGTCTATAAAATTGTAAACATATTAAATAGGATGATTAATAAACGCAATTAAAATTAAGAATATACTTAAGTGGTTATATAAAAGAGGCACAGAGAGAATTATTTTATACAGTGCTCCTGTCCTGCGAAGGAGAAAACGGAAGACTAGATTTATACATTTACCAGTTCAAAGAGTGGGCGTGCTGTCAGCCACTAGACAATGGAAACCACAAGCTTTCAAGTTTTGGCTAAAGTTATTCCCATTGATTTAATGGACACTCAAATTTATTATGCACATCACATGAAAAAAGATATAATGTATGAAAACCGAAGAATAAAGGCAAAAATTGATAGAAAAGAAGCAGATATTGCTGTCATCCAACGAAAGTTGAAATACTTAAATAAAATGAAGAAATCTTTATTGATGACTCCGGGATAGATAATAGAGCAGGAGTAGGTTTTTTGGAGTATTTTAATGAAGTTAAATGCGAAAAAACTGTTTGAAATTAAATGTAAATAGTACAATCTTTGAAGATAAATTGTTCACTTTGAGAGAAGCATTAATATGGGCTGATATCTGGATAAGTGAAAGACTTCGGCTGAATGTCCAGTTTCAGTTTACACAGATTTCCAAAGTGTGCTGAATGCACTTGCTTCAAGGAAATGTCTCGTTAAAGGTTAAAGTTATTGCTGTGAAAATAAAGTTTTGAAATTTATTTCAAGATTTAAACTGGCCATTAATCGGGTCAAAGGTTATAGAGAGGTTTTCGGAAATGAAGCTGCAACCAATGCAGCGAAAAATGCAACTACTAAGGATTCAACAGATTTGTGCATCGATAGATTATATAAAAAGAGTATTACAAAAGAAGTTATGCATAATTAGCAAGAAAGGTGGGAAAATTATACAGCAGAAGAAATCTTTATCAGGTCTTTTCAAAGGTGAAATTAGAAAGATTATTCTGTAATAGGAAAGTAAATCAAGCCTTCTGTGAAAAAAAGGTAAACCAAGCTTCCAAACGGTTTGACAAGTTTGGCGGCATGATCTTTAGTTAGTCTATAGTTAAGTTTAGATTGAGGTACTGATGGGTCCGGGCTTGAATCTTGAAAGAGCCATGGATATTTATAAGCGTATAGTGAATGCGCGAACACCCGGCTAACCGAAAGTCCTCTCGAGAGGCTGATGGTAGAAGAAGAAGGGAGGGAGGCCTCGGACTGTCCCTTGGAATATTCTACAAATCTAGGCAGAGCATAATAGTAAGCAAGAACCGGCGACACTTAATGTACCTTCGAGAATGTACAGGTGCCGGTTTGCTTCAACCTAACCTGCTGCAACAACCTATATCTCTACCGCTACGAGAGGTTATCGAATGATGTTTTTTTTTTTTAAGCGGAAGTTTCATCAGTTTTCCCAGTAACTTTCTCTATAGTGTTACTATTGTGTTTCCGACCCCGCATTACTATCTAAGCGCGATTTGTTTTTGAGTGTCTTATTGTCTCGGTTTTTTGTCCGCATGTCAGCGCATCACGCTATAAGAAGATCTATAAGAAGATTTGAAATCTCACGGATTCTCAAGTACTTCCTTTAGATTTTCATTCAAATATGCATTTTAATTAGTCGTTGCTTAGATACTTTTATGTGTTTATACGTCAGCGGCACCCTGGCAAAAAGAAGTAATTAAAAAACTGTCGTTGCAAGAAAAACCCATTTACTCGTCTGGTATTAAATTTTATGGTCTGAATTTAAGGAAATTTCGAATTATGAAATCTGCGTAATAATTCACTTATATTCATCTCAGAAAATATGCATCTTTTTCAAGACAGTGTAAAATATATTAAAATTTGTATATATGAAAACGGAGGGGGGATAATAATTGCTGAATTTCGATTTAATAAGCACTGACGATGCGCATTTCCTACCAAAATATTTTGCTGTTATTACCATTCTAGATGAATATATTCTTTCTTATTTTCAATGGCTAGGCCGTTCTTGCCTTCCGGTATCTACAATCTTTTGTAAGATCCCGATGAGACCTACATTGGAGCAGGTTATCCCTGTCTATTTCTTCTCCAGAATCGTAAAGTGGACAAATAGAATCGCTTGAAATGAGATGAATATTTCAAACGCGAATGATTAAATAACTCCCTCCGAAGTAATTATAAAAATGCGATTATCATAATTTAGGACATCTCAGTACCCATTTTTTGCCTAATTAATATATTAAATTAATAGAAAATTGCAGTGGTGAAACCTTCAATATATAAATTTCCTTCATTATATATTTCCATATATGGAAATACCACATCGTGCAATATACTTATATCAAAGGCCTTCCTTGAATATTTTCTTTTTCTCTCTCTCATTACGTTTTTATAAATTCGAGATCATTTTCTGCTTTAGGCTTAATGTTCAAAGATTTATATTATTTTAAAGCTGACGTAATCAACGATCTTCACTTCAAAGTTGTTTATAGAGGAATTTCCATTTCACATTCCATGCTCTTTCAAGCGTCTATGACTTTCATTCGTAAAAATTGTTAAATCCCTTGCGATTTATAGTTTTTCACTTCCAAATATCAACTTTACTGCTTTGTACTGAAACTCTTTTTGCTTCCTTCATTATCATTCTAACTATCTTTGCTCTCGCTTCTCTCCTGGGTCCTTTCTTTATTTTTTGTCTGGTTTATCAAGTTACCCATTCCTTTTATACATATCCATTTACTGTCTACTCTTACTATCTGAAAACAACTTCACGTTCCTTCATTTATTTTATTATATCACGGGTTTTAAAATGTGTGCAATGTAATATAGCATATATATATTTTGTTTGAATATATATATATATATATATTGTTTCAAAAGAATATAGTAAAGTTAAATTAAGTTTAATTAATTCTCTTGCGCCATTGCTGCAAGGAATGAAATTTGAATTTAACAAAATTTATATTCGTAAAAAGCAGTTTAAAGTAAAAAATTTAATTATGGGAAAAAGTTTAAAAGAAATTATAAATAATTTATATTGCTGCGAACTAATCTACAATATCATTTAAATTCTGAGAACATAAGTAAATCAAGTGCAAGTATCAAAATCTATTAATTAATATAAAATTGTATTAAATTTTTTAAAATCCTAAAAATAATAAATATGCATAAATGAATAATTGTTGAGCTGGCAGAAGACAGACTTATCAAGGGGAAGTTGCCCTCAAACCTAACTCTTCAATTATTCAGTTCGTGTTTCGTCATTTATGTAGGCAAGTGTAAAATTCAAAACCAAAAGTAAAACCAAATGATGTGACCTACCAAAAGCAATTAAAACGAGTGGAACCTTTAGAAAAGAACAAATCAAAGCTAATACAAAACAATACCCTTTATATTACCAATTTTTTAGAAAACCAATTTAATTTAGAAACTCTTGCCCACAAAAAACTTTCCCGACACGAATATGCATATAAACAAAAAAGATACAGATACTATTAACATACTAAAAATTAAATTAAATAAAAAATAATATAATGAAGGCAAGTAAAAAGTAAGTTTTAAATTAAATTAATTAATTTTCCATTATTTCTATTGGAGTGTGGACAAGGAGCAGTATGTCAAATTAAGTGATGAAATCAAACTGTTGTAATGTGAAAAATGGTTGCAAATTACTAAGGACTGTAAAAGTTTTTTAGAAATTTAATTTATGAAGTATTTTTTAATTTTAATTTAGAAAAATTAAAAAAAATTTATGAAAGTAAAAAGTATTGTAATATTTAATTATATTAAAACTGAATTTAAGATGTGTAATAAAACTTACTAAATACTGACCAAAAAGTTAAGGAAAAAGAGAAAAAGGTTAAAATTTTTTCACTCAATTCGGGCTATAATTGAGACTTTTGAAAAGAGTTGGCCCTTTATTAGTAAAAGGAAAGAATCCAGTATTAATTATACATTTTTACAAATACTTACAAGAAATATTTACAATATAATCCCTTAACTCTTCAAATCCTTCATTGCCCTCCAGTTAAGGCTTAAGGTCATGTTATCATACTATAAAGAGTCAATAAATTGTAAAGAAAAGTTAATGCCTGTGTTTTTAATATATAAATTAAGAAATTGTGTTGGGACTTGGCTATTAACCTGAATATCAATTAGTTTTATTATTTCATCTTTTAAATCTTCAATTTCAATACAAATGCTTTTTATTCTGATTATTTGGCTATAAAAAGTGTTACCTATTACTTTTCTAGAGATATTAGAGTTCCAATTAATTAGTTTAATAATATTAAAATGGAAATTTCTCCTTTTATCATATAATTTAATTTTACTGTGTTTAATTATAATTAGGTCAAGGTATTCAATAGTATCTTGATTAGTATTAGTTTTATTAAGTGTTAAACTATTTGGGTAAATTTTGTGTTGTTCTAAAGCAGAATTATTATTGAAAGTTATAATATCATCAATGTATCTAAATGTATTCTCAAATAACTCCTCTAATCTGCTGAAAGATCTTTCAGCAGATTAGAGGATTACCAATGGGAGCCAACAGTTCTACACAAACATGTAACTTATTAATTTTTGCTTATGAATATAAATTCTAACTTAGTTTGAATAAGAATAAATTAAAGTTATTATGTCGTTAGATTATTTTGAAGCAGAAGTGAAAAGCATTCAACGACTGAAACCTGAACTTCTGGAATACGGGCGAGTGTGCTACCGTTAAACTACCAAGGCATGCTGAAAGGAATGAGAAAATACCTTTTAAGTTAATTTTCAAATACAAATTTTTGAAAGCTACCTTTTGTGACAGAAAAACATGACTATAGAAACTTGGGTTTCAATTTAATCATTTGTAGAAATGCTAATATCTCTGCATAAATATGCAGATCAAACTTCCATAATAATAACATATAAAAATATTGCATTGAAACATGTTTGGCAGATATTAAGCTGCTATTCTTTCTTCTAATAATACAGTCTTCTAATTTCTTCTTTCTCTAAGCACATGTAGTACTGCAATGAAAAAAAAAAACTGATGTGGACACCACTTGATGTTTGCATGGCCTACTAAATTGTACGCACTTTTTGATATAGTTCATTTTAACTCATTTCCTCGAATTTCATTAGAGATTATTTCTCATTCAATTAATTCAGTACTCACTTCGCGGCAAAGAAAAAATACGTAAAAACTCAAAACATACTAATTAAAAATTGTAAATAGAATACAAAGAAACGTAAAACACCAAACACGGTTAAAAAAGAAAAATTTTTGCAAATAAAATTAGAAATTCTACGTAAAAACAAGCAATTCGACCAGCGAGAAAGAAGGAAAAATGTTTCGGTGCTCAAAACTGAAAGTTTACTTTTTGTCCACTCGGCAAAAAGACATTAAAAGGGCAGAAACTGACTTAATTCTTTACTGAGTTTCAAATGTAAACAAATGCGGTTCGTTAGGCTTAACTCGCTTAAACTTTTAAATTCTTGATAATTCTACAGCTGTTGCATGAAGATTAACAAATGGCAAAAAATCCATAACCGGAACATAAAAAACGCATATTTCAAAAACTTTCAGAGGAAAAAATGCGCAATTTACCAACATATAAGAATAAAAATACTAAGCTTGCCCAACCAGGTAACGCATTGACAAAATATATATATATAATTTTATAACAGAAAACTTTCTATGTCTATCTCCAAGGAATAGAAATTCGATTAAAACCAGATACATATCAGCAGATTCCAGCGAAAAAAGGAGGTGCACAACTACATGTTATAGCAGTACTGTACACAAAATTTTAAATTTCTACGGCTACTCATTCTTGGAGTTCCAGGAATTCAGTTTTCTAGCACCTTATTATGCATTGAATGCCTTTAAATATTAAACAAATGTATATTTAAAAATTAGCACTTGTGTAAAAAATCAATAAGTAACATTGGTGAGATGTGCCTTTTTACTTCCTGAAGAAAATGAATGAAAGTAAATCTTCTGATCACGAACACTTCCATAGAGGAAACATTTTAATTTAACCAACGTTGCTAAGAACAAATTAAAACTGATAAAAGAGCATCCTAACTTGTGTTGTTATGACTTATGTTACTTGTCTAACAGAAACATCAGAACAAGCCCACACGGAATTCATTGTAGCAAGGAGAGCAAGATTCCGCCTGTCGTTGGCAAGAGTCTTGGGCACCATACAAGTGGACTTCACTCAAATCCACTCACAATTTTGATGAAGAGCTGCTTGAAGACACGGGTCTGAAGGTCTCCCAGCCTTCTTCCCCTACTACCAATACTCGAGAGGACTTTCGGCTCGCCATATATTTAGAATTCCTCCATGGCCTTAGGACATTATACATTTAGACACATCCATGCTTTCTCCGGGATTCGAATCTGGGCCTTTTGGCACCGTAGTAGTCTCCCCTAACCACTACACCATCTGGGCGGCGCATACTAATTTTACTAAGTGACCACTTTCACAGAAAAAAAAAAGAAAATTTTGAATTGAGTAATTTTTAAGAAATATGTTAGGAAGTGTTCAATATGTAATAAAAGAAACCTTCCTATTGCTGTACAGAAGCTATTTAAAAATCGTAATAAGAAACAAAATTTCTTATTATTAGAAATGGATATATGGATGCAAATATTACGTTGCATGCTCGACTTAGGACATCGTAAGAGCAAATAAAACACATAAAATTCTCCAAACATAAAAACCCAAAATTATGATATTAAGAAATCGAAAGTGAAAATTACTCTCCATTTTATCTCATACTTAATACGTTTGGAGGAATAAACACGTCTCAAAGGAGAACAAGAAAAAAATGAAGTTGAAAAGAACGCGAAAATAATTATCAAAAAAATTTACGACTGACGCATTTCGGATCGAACCAATTAGCAAAGTCACGGTTAAAAGGAAGAAAATTATTGAATTATCTGGATATGTATCTACTCGAATTTGTCTGATTAACATAATATGATCCCTGAAACTTGCGCACGTACGTACAGCTCACATTGTAAATTTTATGTGTGCTTTGTTTAGTGTTTACTATCACATTAAAAAAAATGAATATTTTAAAATTATTTTCAGGGTAATAACAAAAGAAGACTTTTGTCCTCACCTTGCAAGAAGAAGTCCTGGGAAGAAATTTTTGATAATTAAAGACACATTTTTATTTGAACTTCCCCTTATTGATTACTATTTACTAAGACAGTTGTAGAATCATTAGGATTTTTTGAAGTAGGAAACACAAAAATTGAGTAGTGCCATCGTTGGGACACTAATGTGGACCTTTCTAATACGCGCTGAGTGTAATACCGTTACACCACGAATCCATGCAGAAAGGAGAGAGATAATGCCTTATATACTCCCTCTTTTAGAGGGCGACAGGGGATTAGAGGACCCAGTCGGCAAATCCTGGTGGTGAAGAATCATCATCCACCCCCTTTTAGTTCGGGCATGTCTGTACAGTCATGAAGTTATTTTGAAGCAGGAGATGTGAAAAATGTAAAATGCCCTCACCGGGGCTCGAACCTAGACTTCTCGAATCCGCGCCGAGTTAGTTATCGTTACACCCTGAAGGCATGCAGAAATGAGAGAGAAAATAATCTTATACAGTTTTACCACTTTTTGTCAAACACCTCTCTTTCAAAGACTCAGTTTAATTTCTGGTCTGTTTACCAGACCAAAATACCAGTTTTTTCAAATAACAGACTTTCCAAAACTCAGTTTAATTTCCGTCTTCTTTGGAAAAATTACGTTTCGTTATTTAAAAGTTCAGAGAAACTTAAAAATTCTTCAAATTTTCCATTATTACTAAAATAGTTTATTAAGGTTTCGCATGGTATGGAGATCAAAACACATTCTTTCGACAGTAAACGAACGAGTTGACTGCTAACTTATCCAAAGGGATGATTCTCAGCGATTAACTATTCTTTCTATTTCTAAGCGGTCGAACAGATTCTTACACGTTTTCTTTAAATTAATAAAGGGAATGGTTTTGTCTGATGACAGAAATTCACTGAAAGACAAAAGTTCCATTTTAGATGGGCGCCAGAGTAAAGATTTTATTCTGAAGATAAATATTTAATAGCTGAATTACGGATTATGTTTGGCCTTTTAATTTCCTGACCACGTTTCTCTATTTTCATAATCTTATTTTAGAAAGTTGTTTCATGATTATTTTATCATCACATGCGAAATATTTGCTTTGGGTATGTATGAATTTGAGCTGTGTAAAGATCAGATTATTTGAAAATCTAATGAGAGAGTAGAAATTATAAATAATACTTATATTTAAATGTATTTTCTTCTAGTTATCATACATCTTATTAAATACACTCACGTTTGTGAAAATTGCAACGCCAAGAAGGAATCGTCATAATTGAATGCAATTTAATACACAGTTGAGTGGTAGTGGTACAAATAAATGATTAAATGTTCAAAGCAAACAAACAAGAACAAGAGATCAGAATCAGTATTTTGTGTGGCCACCACGCGCCGCAATAAGTGCTGCTACACGACGTGGCATGGAGTCAAACAAAGTTTGAATGTCTGACTGAGGAAGAGCATTCCATATCGTTTGTACGCGTACCCAAAGTTCGTCTGCAGACGCAACAGGACGAGGATCACGAGCAAGACGCCGACCAATGACATCCCACACATGTTCAATTGGCGACATATCCGGGGAACACGCAGGCCAAGGAAGAAGCTGTACCTGCTGCGCTGCAAAGAAGGATTTAACAATCCGAGCAGTATGAGGGCGGGCATTGTCCTGTTGAAATACAGCGCCTGGCAAGCTTTGAAGGAAGGGAACAGCTTCGGGCTGTAGAACTTCACGGATATACCGGTTGCTGTTCAGATTGCCCACAATTCGTAGCAATTGAGATCGTCTATGATATGCTATGGCGCCCCAGACCATAACTCCGGGTGTTCGTCCACTGTGGCGTTCGATAATGCACTCCGGAAGGTGGCGTTCACCGGCATAGCGTCTGACACGAATGCGGCCATCATGGTACCACAAATTAAAGCGGGATTCGTCAGAAAACACGACATGCTGCCAATCAGCACGCCAGTCTCTATGCTGATTGGCCCATTGTAGCCGCAGGCGGCGATGGTCGTGCGTTAGGGGGATCCTGTATAAAGGAGTCCGTGCGCGCAGTCCACACTGCAGCAGACGTCTACGAATTGATGAAGCACACAATGAAACACCTGTAGCTATTGACCACAGTGCTGCCAATTGTCTAGAGGAAGCTGTACGGTCCGTCCGCGCCATGCGGACCAGGTGTCTATCATCGCGAGCTGACGTCACATTTCGGGGTCCACTCCCGGATTTCCGAGTTGTCCGACACTCGTCCGTCCACTGCTTCCAAACGCGCATCACTGTGCTGCTGTTACGCTGCACACGAGAGGCTACTGCACGATACGACAATCCAGCTTCCCGAAGGCCGATGATTCTCCCTCGTTCAAACTCTGTAAGTTGTTCAAATCTCGCTCTCTTTCGTCGACGAGGCATAAGTACAGATTGAGTTAACGTTTACCACTAGCAGATAACCACCGATAACCATACACGCCTCGCTACAGCCGTCTATTTATTCGGATCCATCAGCCGTTCAGAGGGCGCTGCTCAGCATACGCATGCGCTACGGATTTGCAATTCTAATCATTTGCATATCATGCGCTACTTTGCATTTCCTGAAAATTTCAGCTCACTCGCGTAAGTCTTTCATGGTGTTGCAATTTTCACAAACGTGAGTGTAATATATATTGTTAAATCAGTCCTTAAATTCCGAGTCGTGATATCAGTTCTGGGCACTTTTCAAAGTAAAGAAACTCTAAGATTTAAAGTTAAAGGCATTTAATGCAATTATATTTTCAAAACCTACTTCTGTAATTTTATTTTATAGATCTAAGATGTTTGGCGTTAAATGTTTTGGAAGATTTAATACTTCTAGTTTCATGTATTATATCAGATAATGGAATTCAAAGTAATGCATTCTGTACAGGAATCTTCCAGAAATGTATTAGTTTTGTAAAATAAAGATGGGGTTTAAGTCTTTTTCATACACCGAAAATTTGTAAGTTAGAAAAAATTGCTTAGATTTGCTTACATCAGAAAAATAAAATTAATTACTTTAGCTTAAAATTCGAATTTCGAAGCAGCAGCTGCTCTCTTCTGAAAAGTTGAATATTGGAAGTTTGACCGGGGCTCAATCCTAATGAATGGGCTGGCTTCATCGTTGAATTTCATGGTTTTCTCCATTAGTAACGTGATTAAGGTCCAATTTCCCATACAAGAGCCTTCATAAAGGCATCCCTATATTCCGGCAGATAGTTCCAGTATCATTTTCCTTATTTAAATAACCTAACCTTTTCTAAAAAACTTATAAGGTGTTTCCTTCCTACTTTCTGCATGCCTTCGTGATGTAACGGTAGCACGCTTGACACGTATTTGAGCGGTCTAGGTTCAAGTCTCGCTAGGACACAGCACATTTCTCCGTCTCCTGCATTTTGAAAAAACAAATAATGAACCTACACTGGCGCTTGAACTAAAAGGTGGTGGACAAAAACTCGTCCCCACCAAGATTTCGTGAGCGGGTCCCTGATCATCAGTCGCCCTTTAAAAGGGGGAGAATGTAAAGTGTTTTCTCCCTCATTCTAGTATACTTTCTTGGTGTAACGGTAGCACACTCAGCGCGAATTGGAGAGGTCCTGGTTAGAGTCCCGGCGAGGGCGCCATTTGTCATGTTTCCTGCTTGGGAAAAACCTGATGACTCTACGAACTATTTTACTGCACTGTAAAAAGTGAAAATAAACATAAACCACTGACATTGCAATATATATAGAAAACGCAATCTTTTGGGAATAGAAATAATAGAATAGAAATTAAAAGAAATCTGTGACTACAAACCTACTTTGAAAAGCCAGATTCCTGTCATTTAGCTTGAAGGAAGAATTTATCGAACCTGACATTTAATGGTTTAAACTGACCAGATATGTAAAACGGAAATGAAAAATCTCCTCCATAGAGATTTCCATATGTATATCAAGCTTTCGTATGTTAACTTTCGCATCGGTAGAGGCCAAAATTTGTTCCTCTCAAACAACTGAAATACCCGTATACACGAATTTTTCTTGGAATGGATTTCCTTCTCCCATGCTAAGTAGAGTGCTACAGCATTACTTAAATGGAGCCATTCCTTCTCTTTTGGAGATCTTCGTACAGTTTCACTTGCTATGGGTAGTTTCACGTTAGGACAGAATTGCAACAGCGCGCACCAATAGCTAAGTGTTGACACTAAACGAAGAGAGGAAAAGTGCAATCAAATAAGATAACTACTTTTTAGTTGCTTCAAAAGAATGAATGCCATTTAAAAACACCCGAAACAAATGAGACATGCACTAACGGTGATCAGGGAAAGCACTAACTAGAAAATGGACTGAGGCCCTCTGGCGACCTGTTGTTGTCTGAACACACAGGCATTTTCGGTGACTTCGCTATGAAACATTTAGCAAATAATAAAGCAAGGACATACAAAAACACATGCATTAAGACAGACACCTCGTGAAAGACCAAAAAGATTAACATCATATCGGGAAAATCAAATGGATCGGAAGAATGTGCAATGGAAACATGACACTAATAACGATATGATACCTTTTAGATGAAATGCATACTTCACAATGGTGAGGCAAACTGGCAATAGTGTCGTTGATCGCTTGTAGTGGGTATAGCGTCCCTTTCTGTAGTAATGCATGTCGGAAGTCGTGCAAGGTGCCTGGGGCACACTGAAATCTGCTATCGGTCGTTCCAACATCACACATGCTCAATGGAATTCAAGTCAGATAATCTGTAACCACGGCAGATCACGTAGAGGTCTCTGCCGCCGTTTGTTGTTACCTAAACACATACAGTAAGCCTCTTTCTCTGCGGTGGTCTCTTTCGACGATGCTTGGCAATCGCTAACGTCTTCCTGGCTTTCGCCATGTCACTGACGTCTGGGAATCTTTGTGGATATTAAATCAAGACTCATGTGCAAAAAATACGTGGCATCCAACTCCGGTATCCAACTACTGTGTTCAAGGGCACATTTAGCCGCTCTCTGAAGTACAATGGAAACAAACAGCACAAATCATAAGCCGTCGGGCGTATATCCACCTTCATGCAGTCGACGCGACACATTTTGATGGAATATGGACAGTCTTTCAACACGAGAGAAATACGATGCAAGCTGTCGTGCTGTTAGTGATCTATGGCGTCTTGCGTATAGCAACAGGAAACGATCGTCTTCCGATATGGCAATCTTCTGGCGCCCACACTCTCAGACGCACGGTCTTCTTTAGAGTTTTTGATCCTTTTGGTAATTATTCCACAGCCTGTTGACGACACTAGTATGCACATTCAGCTCTCTCGCAACAGTGGACTGTCTTGCAACAGCTTGAAACATCCCGAGAGCCCTCCAACGTCTCTCATCGTGCTGTCTTCGACTAATGCTTTTCGCTTTGACTAACTAAGATTAAAAGAAACTATCTCTGCTTGCGAAATGACGCATAAGACGGACATGCTCCTTTTTAGACCTCATGGAGTGCCTGAGGCATTGCGTTTTATGCTAATGTTGGTTGCCGATTTCCATTCACGATGCAACCTCTGCCTCATATGTAAAATTGTATGTTTCAATTTCCTTTTTTATATTCGTAGCTTTCTTTTTAGTGTTTGTTCCTTATTTTTTGAGTGCAAAAGTAAATATATATCACAGAAGCAGACTGTGCATAAATAATTATAAAATACATCAAATAACATTGCAGTACAGTTTACATTCTCGTAATTGGCTGAATAAATTTCTTAATCTGAAAACGTTTTAATGGAACAATGAAAATCTTAAAACTGACTAAAGCATATGAATGCTTTTGGTTCACGCTAGGTGTTGTAAGTATTAATGACATCAAACCAAGTGAACACAAAATAGTAAGTTGGCAACTTTAAAGTAAACCATTTCTTTATTACGTAAGTTGATAAAAAATAAAGAACAAAGTGATATCCAAAAATGAGTGGTTATGAGCTGAGGTATAAAATTCGCTTGTAAGAAAGATGCATCGTGCTGCTTAAATTTGTTGCAAAGGGGAAAAAGACCAATTTCTCTACATGATATCTTTAACAATGAAAGATGAAAGGAAAATTAATATTGCATCTCATCTCTAACATCTCTATGTAAAATATGAGACCTTTCAAATGTCAGTGTATCATAATTTAGAATGGGAGCGCCATCAGCCACAAGATTATATATAAATAATAAAGTGAACATTTAGGCAAGTTACAGACAGAAGCGGGATCGTTTCCATCATAGAACAGCAGACGCCAAACATATTTTCTGCAATAGATGTATACATAAATTTGATACTTGCAGCGAGAAAATACTTTCGTCATCAAATCATTTCGATTACAATACAATTTTTCTAAAGAAGACAAATTTATTTTCTAATATTAGCAATTAAATTGTAAGGTTTATCCTAATTTTAATAAAAGTTATTTTAAGTTTATGCATCTTTCCTGTCTATTCTAGTCTCAACTTACAGTTTCCTTCCGGAATGTAATTTCAGAAACGCGGTTAACGCAAATGAGTAAAGAGTAGTATTTAAGTCGATGTTTCACCGACTTCGAGAGAGAGTTTGAGTTCCCGACTAGCGCGCGTTTGCCTTTTGATTACGTCTCTCTAAGTCATTGTTACGCTCAGCCGTACTTTAGGCCCTTGTTTGGCTTCGTCGATTTAATTAAAATCTAGGGGCCAAATACTTAGAATCTTGATAGCTTTGGCTATATCTTTCAGTTAGCTTTGGTTAAGCTTAGTTAAGTTTAATTTCATATTCATTTCAGTTCAAGCCAAAGTGGAGGCTTTGCTGTACATTCCCAGTTAGGAGTTGATTGTATCATATTTATTGTAAGAAATAAAGGGTAGTTAACCTTTCGTAAGTCTTACATCTCTATTCACACACTTAAGTGATTATTCGGTTATTAGTGTTTGTGGGGTTCAAGGATTGAACACTGAATTAAATAAGAAAACCCCACAAAATAAAGAAAAAGTGAAAGAGAAAATAACTTTACGGGGGTCCACAGACAACACTGGCGCACACGTGTTTATGTAATTCTGAAAGTTTTAAGGCTTTAAGTCCTACAAGGGGAAAGATTCCAGAACTGCATGCCATGTTACATCAGATGTATGAAGGCGGCCAAGAAAGGGTCAATATCTTCAATCTATCCCAGTTAAAATATAAACAGAAGCCTTTATGTATGTAAAATATGAGACCTTTCAAATATTATGTTCATATCACTCTTACATATGCCAGTCCCTTTCCTTCTCCTATCGCGCAACAAAGGACTCTTAATTCAGCAGATTCATAAGTTCAGTTAAGCAATGGCTCCAGTCTTCCTCATAGCAATAGGAAATTTTATATTCCTGTCGTATTGTTATATAAAGAGGATGAATGCGCCCACTCCCGTTTCCATCACTGTGGAGACTTGCTCTTATTCTGTGCATCCAAAGCTTCAGAAACTTTCCAGCGCTCAAGAAGCATCTACATCAGGCATGGAAAACTCGCGGTCCTTGGGTTATTTTTCTGCTGGTTATTCCTTAAAAATAACGAAAAGTGCACAATTAAAATATATTAACGAAAATTGGAATTACATCAAATATCGAGCATTAATAGTCCATTTGCAGAGGGAATGAGCTGAACTTCAGTGAGACTTAAATCTACGACAAAAATTCAGAACTTGTAAACTCGAATTTTACAAATACTTACCTGTGCGTTTCCCAGCAAGCCACAAACTACCATCAAATATGATTTCCATGTTTAGTTGTATGTACTAATGCGGACAAATTTGTTCACTTACGAAAAGGAACAAGTACCCAACGAAATCCAGTTTAATAGATATTCATTTCAGCTCTTATCTGAAAACTGTTAATCTGAAAGTTGATTGGAGGAAAAAAGATGCCAAATATCGGGAAAGAAATAATATCATCTAGTATCCATCTAGTATCCGTATTCTCTTATGTTCCCTCTATGTCTTAAAAAGTTACAGTATTATATACGATTTTACGAATTTACTCACCTCTTCACTCACTACATCATTAAGTACAAAACTGACATTTTGTTTCATATGGCTAGCACTATGGCTCTCCCTGAATACTGTTTAGGTTTATAACAATAAAAGTGCGTGTCCTTAGAGAACGTGATGTTCTCTTGAGAACAAACCCCAGTGTCACCGCAGGGGCCAGTAAAAGTGATCAAGAAAACCTTGTTAAAGATATCCCCTTAGGCAGTTTTCCGTTGATTCTGAGAAATGTCGAGGCAGTAACCGCGTCGCGAAAGCTGTTGTCTTTCAATTCTGTAATAATGTTGTAATTTTACTTATTAACAAGGAAGCCTATGTTAAACTTTTAAATAAATCTCTAGTGAATACCTGTTTTAGTTTATCCATCCTAGAAGCTCGGCGACGTTACAGCCCATTTGAGATCCTGAGTATGACACGTCTGTTCTGTATAGCTGTTATTCCATTCCTGATCGGGAATATATCAAATGCATGCAGGCACTTCTAAAGAGCTTTACAAATAATCAGATTAGCCTTACATTACAGAAAACAGGGCAGATTTATGATAAAATTATGCATTGCGAGATGAGAAGCGTATTATAAAAAGAGCACGTTGACAATGTCCATAAATGATGTCTTAGGTTTTTACTCTTTGAGCTCTCATATGTAACATCTCATTAAAGCAAACAGTTGTTGTCTTGCAAGAATTTATGTAAATAATATTCCATAACCAAAAGTTTATTCAACTATTTAAAAACTGAATAACTACAACATTTTTTTTCGAAGTTCAATTTTTTTCCTCTGTTAAAATAAAGGAATAAGGCTCTTTCCATTAAGCTTTCGTTTTTTGAAATGGGGTAAATGTTTGGCAATAAGCCGTGTAAAATGACTTAAAAATAAGTTAAATGAATTGATATCATGTTCATTATTTGATTTCTAGATTAAAATTAGTTGCATTTTTATTTTCTTTCTTAAATATCCATAATTGAAAATTATATTATCGAATAACTTAATTCAATTTAGCTAGTAGTTTGTAAGGCTTATTAAACATATAATGTGTTTCACTCTCCTTCTGCATGTCCTCGTGGCGTAACGGTAGCACACTCAACGCGTATCCGAGAGGTCCAGGTCCGAGTCCTGGAGAGGGCATGATTCACTTTCATGTTTCCTGCTTCAAAATAAACTAATATATCTCTACGACCAATTATTTTGATTTAAATCTTTAATATAACGTTTCCTTCTGCATTACTCACCAGAATGTAAACTAACTTTTATAATATGTAAGACAAGGGTTTTAACGTTTAGAGACTGAGAGTTTCTGGGACTTGCACCGCGTTATTAAGATTTCTCCCGCTCTATCTAAAAGTGATTATTCCTGCTTTTGCATTCACAGCCGATACTTACGCTCCGGTAAAATTAATTGAGCCAGGTTACAGCTTGTTTATTTGACTCTGTGGTCTTTGACTACTTTATCAACGTTCAAATTTATTTGACTGCTGCTGCTTAATTTACAGCACCACTAGTGGTGGTTTATATGTAGCACAGGTCGTGCATTTTCTGTTACGTTCAAGATTTAAATCTTCTTACGTTTTTTGTCACAGTATTCAGGAAGTAATGATAACTCGCTAACATGTCAAGTAGGGTTGCAGGACTTAACTTTATTTTCCAGATCAGTAGCAACAACTAGACAAATAACACGTTTAAAAACTACTACGTCCTTCTAAGCAACTTAATAACGTTTGTCTTCGAAACAAACTAATCACACATATTATTCTCTTTTATGTAAAGAACTTTTATTCCTTAAAATCTGCACATCATGATATTATGCTATCGAGTATTAGCGTAATGTGTTTCGACAGTTCGATTTTTCATACATTCTTATTCATGATATATAGCTAATCTGTAATTTCTGTTAAGAAACAAATGTTAGATTATTATTTGTATATAGATAAATATCAATTTAAATATTAATTCAAATATTTATTTAAAATCATTTCTCTACTGCTATCCAGTATTAGTATATTATCTTTCAACAGTTCAATTTTTCAAATATTTTTTATTCGCGATTTAAAGCTAAATTATAGTTTTCTGTTAAGCAAAAAAGTTATATTATTGTTCGTATATAAATTACTATTAATTATAAATACATATTAAAAACCATTTCTCAACTGACACACCCGGAAGGTATTATTCACAAAAGTTAAAGGAATTATGCTTTAAAAAATTACAGAGATTCTCAAAGAGAAAATAACAGAATAAATAGCAATGAAATTAGTTCTTACACAATATTAGAATAAGTAAAAGATGCACCGAAGTGAAGAAAATATTTAAAACTTCATTACATAAATTACCAGTTCAATAAATACTATACTTCAATACAGCATCAGAAAATACAAATATTACATTGGAAATCAAGCAAATGTTTACCCGTCAACTACTTGTTTTTTCGTATCAGCATCTCAATTCTGATCACAGATGAAAATAAAATAATGCATTTGATTTTGGCCCAAATACAAGATATCCGTTAATAGTTACACCAAGTTAAAAGCTCAGCGAAATAAATTTCACTGAGCGCAGACTTTCCGCCCCTGTCTTCGCTAACACCAGTCTCCGATTTCGTTATTTGCTGAGAGAGAAATGCTCCCTTGAGAAAATTTCCTAGTAAGACCATAAATCTTCATTCGGCGTTGATTATAGGCGTTTTTCCCCAAGGCAAGGAATTGCTTGAAAGAGTCTTGAATCTTGGGAACATGAATAGAGCTTTTAAGTGCAAAAATAAAATATTCTGAAGAAAAGAGAGTGGACTCGCGAAGAAGTATGGTCTCCGGAGCGTATAGTTTAAGGATGGCTCGATTTTTCACCAGCTGTTGCTGAAATACTTTTTATTTCGTATTTTTTTCCCATAACTTTAAGCTTCCGGTAACATAAGCGGTTTTGTGAGAATTTGCATAGGACGCTCGTTATTAGCTGTGAAACGTCTTAAGTTCGAGAAATCTTTTATTATTTCTTATAAGCCTAAATCTTGCTCAAGATTTTATAGATATTAGATAATTGTCAGTACTTTGTTTTATGTTGATAATTCATTTTAATTTACAATGTGGATTTTTTAAAGTTTGTCCCCAAACTAAGTTTTCAATAGATGTCTCATTTATGATGTCTTAGTATATATCTCTTTTTTTCTTGGATATGAAAGTATTGATTTAAGCAGGATATGTCACAAGAAATACATGTGGATACTCTGTTACTCCTTGGACATTGCAATGAATTTGTAAAATTATAAATCGGATAACAAATTTTATACTCTTGCTTTTGTACTGTTCATATTTTAAAAACATTGGGGAAACTAGAAACACTCGTATGCTAATTATTTATAATTTCTATGTTCTATGGAGAGTAGTTTTAACAGCGATAGTAAAAAAATAGTAATACAAATCAACTACTCATACTTCAAATTTAATCAAATTCTTTATGGAACTAAATCTGTATAAACATTTTCTCATCAATTAGTTGAATGGGATATTGTGAATTGCTTGATATATCAGAAAACCTAGTATTTACCAAAATATAATGACCTGAATCCATCAGAATGGTATGAGTTAAATATATTTATGCCAAGCGAATTCTTAATTCTTTTTTATGTATAATTTTAGATTTAAGAAGTACTATCTTCCAAATATTCTTAGCACAAAAATGAAGGCTAATGTTGTAGAGTCATTAGGATATTTGGAAGCAGGAGGGGTGAAAAAATGAGCAACGCCTTCGCCGGGACTCGAACCACAGACCTCTGAAATACGCATCCAGCGTGCTGACCACTACACCACGAAGGCGTGCGAAGAAGGGGGAAGAAATATTTTATAATGTATTCATGGCCATTTCCGTATAGAGGAATGAAAAGAAAATATTTTCAATTTTCGTACACGTCTTTTTGTTGTGGACACCAATTCATTCACCATCCCATTTTTAATGGTTGGTTTGCTTTATTTGATAACGGCAAAGCACTCGAAGGCTATCTGCCTTAAGGAACAGATGTTTTTGTCTAGGACGTTCTAAGGGAAACTGTCTCGTATACATGTTACACATGGAGAAAACTATGAAAGCGCCCATGCAGCCAGCCCGTTCGCCGCGATTCGAACCTCGGACCACCGAATTATCAGTGGTCAGCGACTTTACAGCTCAGCTTTTGGTGGGCGCCATTTTTAATGCTCTATAGATTATTTTAATTTTGTATTTAATACTCGTTATATATCCACTGCAAAATGAAAACAATTTGAAACTGATTCTGTAGAAATATAATATTCGTTATAAAAATTTGTTAGCTTTTTACAATGTTTGGTGGTTTTTAACATTCCACTACAGATTTTCCAAACTTTCCGATTTTTTTATGTTCCTCATATTGAAACATTTATCTCCACACATCTTCCTCGTCCGAGTGATTTCTTACCGGAAATCATGTAAATGCAAACATTTTCATAGGTATTGGTGCTTTAAAGTTAATTATCAAAGCTTAATTTAATTTGCTCTCCGAATGTGCACTTAATCCTATATTCATATAGCTCATAACACTAGTAAACGATCATAAAAAGAAAATAAAAGGAAAGACATGACACAAAATGCGGACATTTTGTTTCATGCCTTTTACGGATTTATTTGTATTTATTTATTATCTGCTCCTTCATTAGTCACTACACAGAAAGGAAGAGACTCCACGGGGAGGACTTCTTAAGGCAAACTGTCTCGTATTCACGTTATACATGAAGAAAATCATGGAAACCCTCACGCAGCCAGCCCATTTCCCGTGGCCCGAACTACTAGCGTACAGCGGCTTTTACCGCTCTGCTACTAATGAGCCCTAATTAAAGATTCGGAAAAAAATTATGAATGTCAACTAAGTAATTAAAGAAGCGAGTGTTTTATATCGCTGACTAAAATAAGTCAGTAGTATATTAAAGGTTTTTCATTTTATGTTAATTTAGGCGTTATTACTAAGAGCATGAACATCTCCAGGCACGGATAATTGATATAGGGAGGACCGCAGAGAAGTAGATAATCATTGTTTAGAGATATCCTGAAATGTTCATATTTCTTAAGTACATTAAACACTGCGCAATGAAATCAAGAAAATAATCATTTTTCTTTTTTTTTTTGGAATTCGAAACTACTTTGAAGTGAATTCACAAAGTAAACTGTGAATCAAGTTTTAGAGCACAATCCTATGATCTCGATTCATTCACCTTCTTAATTTTAGAATATACACCTTCTTGAGGAAGAAGAAGGAAATATATTTTTCTAAAAAGAAAAATATGCCTTATGATAATTTTGTAGAATAATAAATAACATACATTTGAAAATAATATTCCCTTTACCGACGTCCAGAAAAACTTAGGTAGCATTTAGATAACCTTCAGTTAAGATTACAAAAAAGTATGCATCTTACTGTAAGCTTTCCTTAAATTTTTCAACAGGCTGAACAGATAATATTATTATCAAATATATTAAGCATTAATTTAAATAGCTGGTATGCCATCTAATTCCTAAATTTAAACCCAGGTCGCTGCATGGAAATTAATTAAAAAAATCATTACACCAAACGCAAAAGGGTTATCATTTATAAAGGCATTAAACATTTAGGACCAAAAAATGATTAACATATTAATATGTTCGGAATATTACTGTACTTCAATGAGAAAATGAATTACTTTTGTACTGGCATAAATACAAAATGATTATCATTTTAACGAATGGGAAATATTTTTATACTTAAATGCAAAAATTGGTTATTATTTATGCCGGCTTTAAATATTTAGCATTCAAAAAAGGATTAACACTTTAATAAATTATAAATATTTTTATACTTAAATGCAAAAATGGGTTATTCTTTGTACCGGCTTTAAATATTTAGGATTCAAAAAATGATTTACACCATAATAAATTCGCAATATTTTTATATTTAAATGCAAAAATTGGTTATTATTTGTACTGGATTTGAATGCTTAGTATTCAAAAAATTATTAACAAGCAAGTCAATTCTGATATCTTTTTTTATTTGACAATATTTCTGTATGTTCTCAGATTCGTTAAATGTTTTGCATTTAAGAATCATTTTCAGTTTAGCGATTTTTGGAGAAATTATTATAACAGTTAAGAGAGTATATTCATAACAGTTAGAAAACTTATTTTATTTTTTTCCATGTTTATATCTTAAACAGGAAATTCTTATGCTCTACTGCAGAAGATTAATTCCTTCGATTAGCTTCATGAACTAATGTACAAGAATGTCTAGTATTCAGTTGTTCATTTAGTACATTAAATACGAAATCCTAATAACCTGAACTGAAATTACAAGACAAGACTAATAAGTATGATTTCTTATCAATTAAAAAATGCTACTAACTTTTAAATAAATTTATTTCTTTCAAAATAACCGCTAAAGAAATCTGTAAGAAAGAACTGAGTATGGAAGAGATTTTAAAAGTGATATTTTAATTTATTTTGCATTATGTAAATATATATTAGCATATTTCTTCAATCTTTGATATATATATTCCATCCTTTGATATACATATACATACATATATATATATATGTGTGTGTGTGTATGTATGCCTCATATATACTATTATACACTACTTTAGATTCATATGCTTGCATTAAAACAGATAACATCTGTTATAAGTAATCTCATATAAAAACAATTATTAAAAGCATGATATTTTAATTATTAATGATTAAGTGAATTATCTTTAGGCATGATCAAGGTATAACAGCGTTCATTTTAGTAAGAAAGCTGCTTAACAGAGGAAGGTTTTGAATAATAAAATTGAACATCATGCTAATGAAAATATGAATAATATAAACAAGTTGCATAATTTATTAAAATTCTGAAACTCATCAAGCGTGAAAGATTTCTGAATTTAGTAGATTTTTGAATATTTATCTCTTAACTGGATTGCATATGTGATCTGAATTCTAAAGTGAGAATATTTTATACTAAAGTTAAAAATTTCGTTAATAAACTTTAGAATAACTTCGGTATTCTAAAGTTGTATATTCTAAAAAGTTGTGTCTTCGTTATTCTAAAAAGTACCCATTAGCTTCATTTAAAAAAATATTTTTATGTTTCTGCTTTTACATATTTTACTTTATTTTCTTTTATAATTCGAGAGAAATATAAATAACAAAGCGGCAGCAAATGCATTAACCATCAAAAGAAATAAATAAATAACATTGAAAATGAAGAAAATAAATCTTTATAAAATTAAAAATTAATTTTCGAATCATAATTTCGTATATTTCCTCCAAGGAAATAAAAAAAGCATTTTGCAAAATTTACACAACCGTGACATTATAGATAACAAAAATTTACATAGCTTGTTGAGATGTTCAGATTATTTATCGCATTATTTTATTTGTTCTTACTGTATAGGAATTATTCATATAGAGAAGAAAATAAATTACTTTAGTAGAAGATTACCAAAATTTTCTTACTGCTATTCAAAATGTTTTTTCGTTTATGTTAATAAAATTTAAGCAAGTAAACAAAAAGTTTGCTGCTGTAAAATTTTTCTTAGCTATTTATTCAGTATTATTATGTTAGTTCTCAGTAATTCTATAAAAAAAACTTTTGAAGGTATCGGAATAAATTTCATTTTTCCTCCAAAGCTTTAATATGAGAGTTATTAAAATCTTTGGACTTACATCTAATTTTTTTTATGTAGCATAATGTCTAGACTTTTTTTCACCTGAATAACACAGTAAATGGTAAGTTGTTAAAAAATTCTTAAGTACTCTCTATAACAAAATGTTTGCATCTTTTTTCGTTTACATAAGTTAAACCAAAATTCTAAGTTCAGAATTTAATTTTTTTCAATTTAAATGGGGTTTGCTTTTGAAGTAAGAATGTTTTGGCAGGAAAAAAAACAGCATTGTTTAATATTATTTCTCATTTTTGCTTCTTAAAATTAATCGATAAGGATAATTAGATGTTATTTTTAACTTGCGGACAGGAATTGCTGTTTCAGAAATCAATAAAACATCAGATAAAATATTTCTGGAAAGACTTTTATAAAAATAATCACAAGCTGGAGTAAAAGGTACGATACTTGGGCAACGTTTTTATCTATACAAGTTTTGGCTCCCTCCCGCTTTGTCTTCGTGTACAGATAAAAGAATAAAATATATACGAATGGAAAGAGTAAAACAAGATAAGGACAAACCAAAAACATTAAAATAATTCTGAAAGTTCAGCAACTTTGACAACAAGACTAATCTTTAGAAGACTAAAGACTAACAAAAGTATTTTCAAAACCCTGAACTTAAGATTCATGAAGAAGATTAGGTCTAAGATGCGACTCGTGGTTAATAAAATGAATCCTGGTTGATGCACAATAAAATGCAATTTCACTTCCTTTTACGAAGTAAAGGACTACGAAGTTTACGAAGTACTGTAATCGAAAAATTTTGGGTATCATATTTCAACAGAAATATCCATTCTGGCCGTTCCCAAATCCATTTGGAAGACCTGTATGCGTGACATCCATACATACGGACAGAATAAAGGATTTGTTTTACAAAATGGACTGTAAAATGGGTTTTAAATGGATTCAAAAGGAATTTTTCATGACGTTTGTACGTATGTGCATATGTAGATATCTCGCGTAACTCAGAAATGATTGCGTAGAAGAAGCCATAGAAACCACAGAATATTGAAGTTTTGTATATGGGACTGCTATAACATCTACTTATTTTATTACTCCTTATCCGCCTTAAAATTTCTTATCCAGCTTTTATTTCCGCAATTGTTGGTCGTAGTCATATGCTTTCAGTTACAGAAGTGTTTTAAATGACGAAAATATTCATGTTTTGGCAAAGTCAAATTTTTAGAAATTAATTATCGACAAATAACGAAATATTACTATATATCCAACAATAGTTTGCATATGTAGTTAGGCAAACAATAAATATCTAGCGATACTTATTATCTGTTTATTGTTGTAAATATCTAAGAATAAACATCAGTTTACAATAATTACAATAATTACAATAATAAACATCAGTTTATTATTGTAAGTCATATGTTATTGTCAGTTTATATGTTATAATATTTAATATTAGTTTATTGTTCTGCAAAGAATATTTAATACGCTCTGTAAGAAAATCGTACGATGTCCATATCAGATTTTTAAATTATACATTTTTGGTAAATAAATCTTTTTATTTTGAAAATCAGTTTCTTAAGAATAGCAGTTTCTCAATCACAATTGTTTTCCGATTGTTATCTATGAGGTGAAACGTTATTTGATTCGTTATAAAAGCTAGTTATGTTATTTGTATGAGAATGCCATTGTAGTAGAAGTTTCGAACGTAGATATACAATGACGTCGTAGTTGAATTAATTATATTTAGTGGATTGTGTACGTTGTTTCATTATAATCTTATTAGTTCTCTCTTTGAAAGTATTCCTGGAATAACGTTTATCAAGTATAGCTCATCATATATAAGATTACATAATAAAAAGTTAGAAGTGTTCCAGGACCTGAGCACTAAGAAATATAGAAACAGCTTCATCTTTCTCGTTTGCTTGCACCTTTATTATTTTAATTCTGAATTTGAAATTTAGTTTGAGATATTACTAAGGAATTTTACTAAGGAATTTTACTAAAGATATTACCAAAATTTACCGAAGATTCGGGAGCAACTGAGTAGTAGGATAAATTTTCTCAGTTTCTAAAAATTGCTACAATTTTAAGCTCGATGACAAGAGTGCTTAACAATGCTGGCAAACAAAACGTTTCTAGGGAAAGTATCCCATCAGTCGCAAATTTTGAAAGAGCTGTAAAACCACTTTGGAAGGCTGTTTGGCTTGATAGCTTTGGATAGATTGTTGATAGTGTAAAGTTTTAGTGATGGTTAAAGATGAAATTTTAAGATGAATTTGCTTTTCATTACACATTTCCACTTTCCTCCAAAATCCATCTAGTCACAGGCTTAATCAGAGAATTTCGCACAAAAAATTGCCATGCTGGAATAAATATTCTTTCCCCAAAATTGCGGAATAATATTTTGTTAATCCATCTAGACAAGTCCTTAGAAGTTTCATAACCAAATGCACTGACTATAAGAAATTTAATTCGAGAGAATGCAATACTTTTCCCATCCATTTACTTTCTGATCGTGTTTGGAATGCAGCCACAAACAAGGTTGTCGATATTGATTTCCATTGACCTCTTTCCTTAAAGAATAAAGTATTGATCGTCCTGTTTACCTGTTTTCAAGTCAATATATCTAGAATTAGTCGTATCTCTAAGCACGTATACTTTTATGCAAGGACTCAGAAGATTTTGCAAGACAAGGGCGATCGTCTACAATCTACACAGACAAATGCACAATTTTGTAGGAGCAGAAAGTGGATTAAAACGTTTAAATCGGCAGATAATCGAAGTTTCTATTACAGATATCAAACCTCTAACTTGGAAGTTCGTTTTCTCAACAACCGCTTGATGGAGCGATAGGTGGGAAAGACCTTTTCAGTCTGGCAAATCACTTCTATTACGACTATTAGGAAACTCTTCTGCAAAGTACGAAGATTTGTATGCGACGTGGAGACACAAAACAGCAACCCTCTTATATATATTTCCCATATCTCATGTGATCTCGCCCATGATTTCACAGCACATTCCAGATGATCCTATAACAATTGATCCTGAAAATCTTCTGTTACGATTTAAACATTCTCAAAAGTTACGTTAGGAACTACTGAATCATTTCTGGAAAGAATACTTGAGCCAAATAGTTTAACTCTTTCACAGGGAAGTCACTCGAAACACCCAGGCATTCACACATCAGCAGGTAGCTCGAATTCTGACATCCCTTTTCTACCTGGTACTTTCTCCCATCAGGTTCTCACAAAACCAAAAGCCCCACTGCATGTCTCTTGGTTTTGTGAGTTGTTAAATGACATGCCAATCATTCTTTTATAGTTACTAAAAGCAGCTCTTTTATCTGAATGCCTCTTCTCTCTCTAATTTTAAGCGTCTAAGTTTAGCTATTGATGTTCACAGCTGTAGTCCTCTCCTAAAAGTAAACTGCACACAATAGGTAAAAGATCAGAAAGATCCCCAAGAGAAAAGTAGTCGCTTCACTTAAGTGGGTTATTATTGACGCTGTAATATTTTATAATATTGTTACGAATTTCACATTTATTTGGCTATTTATTTAGAATTGTAATTAGATTTGCTTCATGTTGCCTTAGCAACGCAGACGATTGTTGAAGAGAAAGCTACGCCGAAAAAAAATAGCAATAAAAATAAAAGAGCGCGTGCATTTAATGCTTAATAAATAAATATCTCGTAATTACTGTTGCCATCCAGAAAAATCTAGAAAAATCGTGATTGTTCTACTGATAATTAAAAAGCTTATAAAAGCCGAGGTGAAACACCTCATCTCAGTTGTAGTTGTTGTTGTTGCTGTTATTACTTGTAGCTGTAAAAAGCGAACTGCTGTTTGTTTACTTAATGTTGTATTGATTGTAGCGATTTCGCTGTGAGATAGAATTATTTTATCTGTTTTGAACTGAGTTTTTGCTAAACGTTTGAGATATTGTGATATTGTGCGAAGATTTGTGAAGAAATATTTCAGCATTTTAATTTATTTCTT
>KK112224.1:16912-40874 GCA_000611955.2 Stegodyphus mimosarum | reverse complement strand
AATTTCACATTTATTTGGCTATTTATTTAGAATTGTAATTAGATTTGCTTCATGTTGCCTTAGCAACGCAGACGATTTTTGAAGAGAAAGCTACGCCGAAAAAAAAATAGCAATAAAAATAAAAGAGCGCGTGCATTTAATGCTTAATAAATAAATATCTCGTAATTACTGTTGCCATCCAGAAAAATCTAGAAAAATCGTGATTGTTCTACTGATAATTAAAAAGGCTTATAAAAGCCGAGGTGAAACACCTCATCTCAGTTGTAGTTGTTGTTGTTGCTGTTATTACTTGTAGCTGTAAAAAGCGAACTGCTGTTTGTTTATTTAATGCTGTATTGATTGTAGCGATTTCGCTGTGAGATAGAATTATTTTATCTGCTTTGAACTGAGTTTTTGTTAGAAGATCTGTGAAGAAATATTTCAGCATTTTAAATTTATTTCTTGTGGAAAGAATAAAATTTTTGTTGACTTTTTAATGACTTGTGCATTCAATATATAACGAACCCGTACGCACGTAACAATATTTTACTTAGCATAGGGTATGGATGTACATTCCAACAAAAATTCCTACACACAAGCGTTTCAGGTGCTTGACAGCAACAAATTTCGTTTTCTACAGATGCAAAAGATTTAAAGAGCCGCGAAAACACGTTGTCTCTAAAAATCGATAAAGTGCTAGTTGACCAAGATAACACCAAATGACAACACTGTCTAACCCTTGAGAGTGCAAACGATTTTCCCAGGTAAGGGGGTATTCCTCGGGTAGTCTAAAGAAAACAAAAAACTGGAAATTTGGTGAGTTCTTTAAAGAAATTTTATCCATAATATATTTCGGAAAAGAATACGACTGTCCAAATCATTCTTCAAGTTTCCAGATTCGGATAAAGTAAAACTACACAAAGACTGAAACACTGAACTCTTTTGAATTTTTTTAAAATCTATATTGTTGTTGGTATTGTAACCTTTTTTTTTTTGAAATTCTGTATATTTCATTTAAATGACAGGGATGAGCGATTTTCTCTTCTCCATGCTGTAAATAATTTTTCAAAGCAACGGTATTTTGACTCATTCGGATTTCATGTTCTTTTTTTCCTCTCTATAATAACTGATTTGTTATTACTAAATCCATGCTAAAAGGATGCTGCATTTGAATGTTTAACTCAGCTTTTTCCCGAGAGATGGAGCTAAGCGGCTACAAAGATAGAAGTTTATTTTTTACTGTTAAACGAAAGAAGACACTGGCGATGTGCGTGGAAGGAGATCTTTTCGTTCTGTACCGAGAATTCACAAATTACGTTAGTGTCGTAGAGAAAATTAATGAAAAGCTATCATTCCCAACTGCTATGCGTTGTTTTTTGGATAATGAAGAAGGAAGCGAGGGGAAATGTACCCCATTCTGTCAATTTATTACTTGTTCATTCTCTGAGCAATGAAAAATTCATATTTATTACACGTGAAAGTTAAAAACTGAATTCTTTTTATATCACAATTTATTCTGAAATTATTTTGAAAAGTTTCTAGTTCGAATGATAATGACAATCTTCCTGCTTGAAATGATCATTTTACTTCCACTTGAGACCTGTACAGGTTCTCCAGAAGCAGTTAACATTTTGATTCAATTACCATCGCTTTAAAGATAAAAACTGTTACATGTTTTCTGCTTTTTAAAATCTGGTACTGAAAGTTAAGTGCTGGTAAAAGTTCAAACAATTACATTAATTTTCCTAAACAAATTTATTCTTTGTTGGACTTGTCGGATCAATGACCTTTTAAAGCAAAGTTTAAAAATAATTATTTCAAATAATAACATTAAATTATATATTAATGCATAACAGAAGAAGTTCAGTAATTTAAATTAAATATTAAAATGTAGTTTTTATGAATATGAAAAAAAGTAATGTGGACACTTAATTTATATATGTAAAAAAATATACTTGCTCTTACTGCATTGAAACTTTAGCGAATATATTCAGTGCATAAAATGCGGTTAGTATTTTTAATTTGAAAATATTTTAAGGTATCCGACTACGTTCCAGTCATCAGTTTTGCATTATTTTATTTATGCTTTATTTTATTATAAAGCTTGTAAGTTAAGCTTCCGAAATCTGCTTTTGTCTCTCCGGTCATTAAAAGCAGAATTACGGCTTTTTTCTTCTACGCCATGAACTGGAAATTTATGCGCAAAAGCCCGGAACTTGATACCTGAAGGTGCACAGACTATTCTAAATAACTTTCAGATGAGAATTTTTTGATTGAATATTTTTGGTGATGTTCTAAAGATAATTTTGAACCTTTGTTTTATTATTAAGTTCTCGGGAACAAATTTAGCTTCCAATTGTTTTTCATACTTGGCAACATTTTCTTTTCCTTCTCCTTGTGTTTGTATTACATTAAACTTACTTTTTGAACAACAAGGTTTTTTCCCAATTTTTCTATTACTCAAGAAACTTAATTAGTGGACTAAAAGTTTGGGTTTGTGCACATATCTAAAATTTCTCCAGACAATTTTCTAAATGAAAAGAGAGATATTTCTCGAAACTAGGTAGTGCATGTAATCACACAAGTGCCTTTAATAGATATTTTACTATATCACTTAGATTTTAACCCATTTAATTTCTTAGATCTTAATAAATATAAATGCCGAAAGTAAAGTAAAATACAGATAAATAATTTTGTCGGAACATATATAGTAATCCTGAAATTTAACACATTTCTAACCCAAAATGTAAGAAAAATCCTAAAATTACACTTTAGTAATACGCTCATGGGCATAAATTAAGAATAATTCGGAGTCACGCAGAAATCGAACTCTAAAATAAATATATCACCTGTAAAATCACTACACACTTCTTCAAGAATCATATGCAAATTTCAGGAAGTAACCAGATGACACCGATGGTACGTCACAATGCGAGAGTGTAAGAGAGTGATATATAAGGAATACAGGCAAAGAAGTAAAATTGTTCGCAGGCGCTTTATAAGCATTTCAGTGCAATAACCGAATAGTTATGACACAAAGGACGCATTTGGATGATTTTTTACGCGGTAGAATTATCGGCCGTCTGGAATGTGGGCGTACCCAACTGGAAGTATCAGACGAACTTGGAATTGCCCAGAGTGTCATCTCCAGACTTTGGCAACGATTCCAAGATGATGGTAATGTGAGTAGACGTTACAGCACAGGTCGCCCCAGAGTTACAACTCTGAATGAGGACCGGTATTTGGCAGCTACTGCCAAAAGAAACAGGCGGAGCACAGCCTCAGACCTGTCTCGTCAACTCTCTTCAGCCACTGGTACGACAATTTCAAGGTAGACCGTGTACAGACGCTTAGGGCAGATTGGCCTATATGCTCGTAGACCTGTCAGATGCGTTACACTTACTGCAACTCTGTCGCCTGCGGTTAGCGTGGAGTAGAGAGCATGTATTATGGACACCACAACAGTGGGCTTGTATGATGCTTTCCGACGAGTCCAGGTTTAGCTGATTCTCGCCGGACTTTCATATGGAGAGCTCCAGGTACCCGTTACCACCAAAAAAACATCATTGAACGACACCGTTAACGGTGGTGCAGGAGTGCTCGTTTGGGTGGAATTATTCTCGGTTCCAGAACTGACCTGCATGTTTAAATTGGAACCATGACAAGCCAAATCTATCGGAACAACATGTACGTTTGTTTCGGGGCGCCATGGGCGCAGAATTTGTGTTTATGGATGATAACGCTCGTCCTCACCGTGCAAACATCGTAAGCGAATGCCTTCAATCGGAGGATATCACCCGTATGGACTGTCCAGCATTCTCACCGGACTTGAATCCAGTAGAACACGTGTGGGACATGCTTGGCCGAAGAGTTGCAGCCCGTCAACCTCCTCCTACCAGAACTTCGGAGGGCATTGCTTTTTGAGTGGTGTAATATCTCCCAAGATCAGATCGATAATTTGATACTCAGCATGTCTAGGCATTGTACGGACTGTATTGCATCGTCTGGGAGACATACAATGTATTACCAATCATACCAACCATGTAATATTGGTTTTTTGTAAATAGGTTTTTTTTTGTAATTTGCTTCAGGGAGAAATAATCGCTAATTTTTTTAATAATATCAAACATATAGCATCTTTTTTTCTCTTTACCTTTTGTTTAATAAATAATCTTTACAAATAAGTCAAATTTGTTTTGCTTCTAACTCGTCCTTTGCCTGATTTTGTCCTTAATTTATGGACATGAGTGTATTTTATCATCTATTTCTACAATTTTAAGTACTTATTCTGCTAAATAATACTAATAATAGAGATATTTATACCATTTTCAAAAATTTGCACGTCGAACCTAGTCGTATACATTAATAACATTAAATTTGGGCATCATGTACCCCTATACAATTTTAAGACGTGATTAGAAAGTATGTATTAATATTATCATCTATAAGACCTACACAAATATTTTAATAACCTCTTTATTTTTGTCGTTCCTTTTGTAAAGAATGAGCCTTTTTTTTAGAAAATTGATTTAAAGAGAGTTATGATACATGTCTGAAACCCACTTGCATATTTTTCATAGACTGATATATAAGGAAATATATTGTTGCGTGTGTACGGGTGAATCTTTTCTATTAGGCTAATATCACCAAATGTTTTTCTATTACGCGTGTATTTTCTCTTTTCATTTCCTCTTGACGTAATCTCATTTCTTCTTTACTGACTTTTGACCAGCTTTCATCTCCTCTTTAAAGGATTTCATTTCTTCCTTAACAGAATATTTCATGTCTTCTTTAAATGAAGCTTCGCCAGCTTCCGCCTTTTGTTGGAATGCAGCAAAAGCAGTGACGAGCTGTCTCAATCGTTCTTCCATCCATCTAGTGATTGGCATTCAAATCCCACTTCTGACATAAAAAATTATTGCGTGCGCACAGGTTCATAATGGATTGGATTCACAAGTCGTTAAAAAGTTACTAAAATTTATTCTTTTCACAAGAAATAACAAAATATTAAAATATTTCTTCAGAGATATTCAATAGTGCAATATCACAATATCTCAGACTTTAAACAGAACTCAATTCAAAACAATGAAAGTTAATCCAATCTCCTAGCGAATTCGCTACAGCATTAAGTTCGACATTGAAACATCTACAACTGAGTTGAGGTGTTTTAATTCGGCTTTTATAAGCTTTCTAATTATTCCCGAGAACATTCTGGTAAAATCTATTTTCTCCATTTTTCTGGATAGCAACAGCAATTACGAGATATTTATTTATTAAATATTAAATGCATGCGCTCTTGTGTTTTTATTTTTACAGCATAGGTTCTCTTAAAATTCGTCTGCGCTGCACGGGAAAATAAAACAATTTTAATTACAATTGTAAATAAATAGCTAAATAAATACAAAATTCGTAACACAGCCCGGTTCCCAAGGACTGCACGTTCCGGGCAGTACAGTCTTCAAACAGGAAATCAAACTTACAACTAAGGCATCAATGTAATAATAAACATTACATTACAATAACAAAATGAACGATAAGTGCAGTAAGTAACTTTCAGAAAATCAAATACCATCAAACACCAAATACGAATCAAATACTATTAAATATTAAATACAAATCAAGTACTATCAAATATTAAATAGAAATCAAATACTATCAAATATTAAATACAAATCAAATACTATCAAATATTAAATACATATCAAATACTATCAAATATTAAATACAAATCAAATACTATCAAATATTAAACACAAATCTAATACTATCAAAGGCTAAATACAAAAAGGACCATGGTCTTATACTATTTACATTACTAGTTACAATTATATACACTACGTACTACGGCCATAGTAAGGAGCTAACCTGTAGTAATGAACGACTTCAGGCTTAGAGTTCGATGACTTACGTATCCGAACCACGACACCGTTCAGCCTGTTTAGGACAGTGTACGGACCATCCCAACGTAACTGTAGTTTCGGGCAGAGTGCTTTACATCGAGTCGGAGTCCACAAACACACCTTGTCTCCTTCGTTGAATCGATGTCCAGTAGCTCTGGTGTTGTATCGGATCTTCATCTTCTCAGGCTCCAAGCTGACTCGCTCTCGTGCAAAGCTTTGCATCACTTCAAACCGGGCCTGGAGACCTATTCCTCAGACTATGAAAGCGCATCCGTAGGGCCACCAGACAAAAGATCACATGACAGACGAAGATTATGACGGAAGAGCATCTGAGATGAGGATGAGCTGGTAGTCTCAGGTTTCTCTTCGACCCTATTATGATTTTGGCAGCTTTCAGAGGAGGGTCTTTCAGACAACGCGTCGGTGTTTCGAGGTGATGATCCCTTCTGCTGACGGATAGTTATCTCTTCTGATGCTGCGAACAGTTTGTCGTCTTTAAAAGCCAAGGAAAAATTGTACTTCTTTAAAACGTCCAGTCCAAGTATGCAAGGATCTGTAATATCCGCCCCATATGCCGTGTGATGGTAGGCGGCACTTCTAAGCGTGATGTTTGCCTTTAACTTCTCATCTATGTCAATTTTCTCGCCGGACGCAGTCTGGAGGGTAGCACAGGATGGGGCCCAAATCAGCTTATAGCTAAATCTTTGCGAATGATGGTAACATTAGCTCCTGTGTCAATGATCATATTGCAAGGAACGTCATCGATATGCCCATTAATGGATAGTCCATTACTGTTGCCACTCACTGCAGAAACGTTGAGCGCTTTGTAACAGGGTTTCTCGCTATCTGGCAACATCCGATACTCGATATGATCATTAATTTTCCTTCTGCGTCGTCGCTTGGAAATTATCTTATTTTTCGTACCCTGGGGTGTTCTGCAGTTCCTTCGCACGTGCCTTCAGCTCCGAAGTTCCAGAACTTTGGTTTATTGTCACTCCTTTTCCATCTCATGGCATTTAATTGTCTGTTTATATCGTCTGTCTTATTTTTCCTGCTCTGGGGTGTTCGGCAGTTCTTTCGCATATGCTCTAAAGCACTGAAGTTGCAGCACTTTACGGTTTCTTATCAGTAATATACCGTCTCAAGGCATTGACTTGTCTGAATAAATCATCTAAACAAGCCATCAATTGATCCACTGCCTTGTGGACTCGCACAGCTCTGACTGGGTGGCGATCTCCAGAGTTGCTTGTTGGGCTGCCTCGAATTTCATGGCGTGCACTACAGCGCTTTCAATATCCTTGACATCCGGCCATTCTCAGAGCTTTCTGTATTTTGGGATGTCGGATGCCATCGATAAAGTACTGCAGGGACATTGTTTCCTTTGTTTCTCTCGGGCACTCCGAAAAGGCGAGGTGAGATAGCATTTTAGCATCCGTGGCGAGCTCCTGGAGTGTTTCCCTGGGCTTCTGTTCGCGGAATATTAATTGAAGCCTACTGTAGTCTTTTAAGTATTTCTCCCTAAAGCGCAGGTCCAACGCACAGATAAAGCTTCGAAATCTAGCCTCTGGTTTTCGGGAAGAGTGAAGGATATCCACTGCGTCTGCTCTCAAAGAAGCAGCGAGATAACAGGTCTTAGGTTGCGAATACGAAGTTCTTTAAATTATCAACTTCTTTGGCAACTTCAGAATCCCTCTCATCAATTTATCGTTCGGTTTGGTTTTGGATGGCAGAAACTCTTTCTTCAGTTTGTTCCTCCACAGCACAAACTCTCACTTCTATTTGTTCTTTGACAGAAGAAACTCCTTCTTCAACTTCTCCAACCTTACTTTCGACCGAGTCTTTTCTACCTTCCATAGCCTCGAATTTGTTTTCTATTACACAGGTAATTTCTCTTTTCTTTTACTCTTGACCTAATCTCATTTCTTGTTTAACAGATTCTTGACCAGCTTTCATTTTTTCTTTACCGGATTTCGTCTCTTCCTTAACAGAATCTTTCATGTCTTCTTCATGATTGTCCAGCTTCCATTTTTCGTTGGAATGCAGCAAAAGCAGAGACGAGCTGTCTCAATTGTTCGTCCATCCCTCTTATGATTGGCATTCAAATCCCATTTATGACACCAAAAATTGTTGTCTGCGTACGGGCCCAAAATGGTTTAAATGCACAAGTCGTTAAAAAGTTAATAAAATTTATTCTTTTCGCAAGAAATAACAAAATACTGAAATATTTCCTCAGAGACATTATCACAAACGTTAAACAGAACTCAATTGAAAACAATGAAAGTTAATCCAATCTCACAGCGAATTAGCTACAGCATTAAGTAAACAAAAGTTCGACGTTAAAACATCTACAACTGAGTTCAGGTGTTTTAATTCGGCTTTTATAAGCTTTCTAATTATTCCCGAGAACATTCTGGTAAAATCTATTTTCTCGATTTTTCTGGATGGCAACAGCAATTACGAGATATTTATTTATTAAATATTAAATGCATGCGCTCTTGTATTTTTAGTTTTCCAGAGTAGTTTCTCTTAAAATTCGTCTGCGTTGCACGGGAAAATAAAAGAATTTTAATTACAATTCTAAATAAATAGCTAAATAAATATAAAATCTGTAACAATATGATATTATAAATTTATTTCCAGAGAAAATATTTGAATTTTTTAATCTAAGACTTAATTTGTTTAAAAATAAATAAACTAGAACAAGTTAACCTTTTTTTAAATTAAACTTTGTTTTCTATTTACACTAAAACTTTATTAAACATTTCAAATCTAATATGTAAATCTCAGGTGGATATCACGTCCTTGTAGGGCCCGTTGAATTATCCATATTTTTCGCTGCGCGTCATTTAAATTTATTTCTTCGAATTATTCTAACTCAATTAAACGATGTCTGAAGGGAAGTTGTAAATACATCAAAAACTGAAAAACTTGAAATTAGTTATCCCGGCCAATTTTTGTCGTAAGGAAGTCATACTTCTTATGATTTTAGTTTTTTATAACAAGCATAAAACTTTCTTAAATGCATATATAGGAACCGGAAACGGGCATTAAAACTTAAATTTCATTATTTGTCGAAAATTATTTTTTTTTATAATTTTACATTACCAGAAAATGAATAATTTCGTCCTTTTGTAATGAATATATTTGTTGAAATATGATACCTGAAATGCTTCATGATTTCAATACTTCCTTTACTTCGTAGCATATTTACTGAAATGCCAAACATCTGAAACTACTGAGCAAATAATATAAGTATTTTAACGAAATAAATGCAAATGGAACAGCTGTTAAACATCGAGAATCTACTTTCTGAACATACTACCAGCAAAAGTTGTCGAAGGTGTTGTTAACATTTATGTCGGGAGACAAAAGTGATCTGTTTAGTACACATTAATAAAATAAGCTTTAGCACTCGCTATAGATAAAGCAAAAATATGAAACACGTATTATGATACAAATTTTGAATACTGTTTTCAACTAGATATCTATGGATTGAAGCTACTATATTACTTTTAAAAAGGATACATATATATTTTTATATAGTTTATATATATATATATATATATTCAGCAATTTTTGGATTTTTAAATTGATATTTTTATTAATGAAAGCTGAATGAGCATAAGACACAAACACTTTTCCTGGCTTGTATTATAAATTTATCAAAATTTATTCCAAAGTATTAACAAAACTATTCATAATCCCCCAAATTCCCAAAAGTTTAATCTGTTTTTAGTTTCAAGAGTCTTTACTTTGTTAGAAGAAAAGGATAAATACAAAATCTGTGCGTAGATAATTGGGAGTCTCAGTGTAATTGCACATTTTTTTAAATTATGCATAGCGTGCCGTGTACAAATAAAACAAGAAATATTTTGAAATTTGTATTATTTAATTTAAGTTGAAATTTGCATTATGATAGAGTTTCTCAATACCTGTAATAAAGAGCAATATATTAAGTGAAGAGTTTTAATTCATAGCTGTAATAATAAATTAAATTGTTCTTATATTTACTGTTTAATTATTAATACTTCTTTAGTAAATGACGGATAATATTTATGCAGCTTATCTTAAGATTTTTATTAACGTATACTTTAATTGCCCATCAATATAATTATACATTACTCTGCTTTCCTTATTAATAGCATGCATACAAAAAAGCAAATTACTGCCAAGAATTTCATTGGCTGAGGAAGGATAAATCTCACAGAAGAGCACAAAAGCTATTCCACAGCGAACAGTAACCTGATAGCCCTAGAACGTAATCTGATTATTGACAAATCCGGATGCAATACAATTAAATTACTAAACCACTTTCGGATATTTCCCTTATGGTCAAAATTTCAGACAGGAAGAGTTTTCCTAAGTAGTATTGGCTACTTCAATGAATCTTTAATGGCTTTCCTAGATTTCTTGTGCATCGTAACTGATAATTATTTAATTGAAACGAATTTGGAATAAGCATATATTTCGGCATTTCTTGAAGTAGTATATTTAGCATTTTACCTTAATGCAATTACAGAATTCAGATATTATTTTATTGTAAATAATACTGAATATAAATTCAGTTTAAGCTCTTTAAAAAATTTACTAAGCACCTTTTCTTTAACTATTTACTTAATTTCATTAATTGTGTTCATTAAGGTACATAGAAGAATTTTTATTATAATACTTATCTTGTTTTTCATTTTTCATTATAAGAAATTATTATTTTATTATAGTCATTATTATATTTATATATCACCTTCCTCTAAGTGTGCGCTCGTGGTGTAAATGGTTGGTACGTCTAGCTATAAATTGGAAGTTCAGAGGCTCGAATCCTGTACAGTTTTCACTTTCTTGTTCTGAAACTGCTAAAGTTCACTAGATTATATAAAGGAAATATTATTTAAACGTATATAAGTCCAATATTTAAGTGACGAATATCCTAAAAACATCTGTTTACAATTAAAAGAAATGTTCAAAGAAGAAAACTAGTAAATGTTGTACAATTTCTCTACTATCACAAATCCTGTATTCCTGAAAAGTTGATCAGGTGTCTGATTAATGTCGCAAATAGATAAACTCGTCCTGATTATAGAAATGTCGGATTTAGAATCTGGAGCGAAACTGAAATGTCATGCTCATATATGATAAGCAAGATACATACGGTTTAAAAAGACATCGGTAAATAATATTGTTGAGACTGTTTCTAAGCTACCTGAAACTAACAAAGATGACATTGAAGTATGTTATCTTGTCAATCTGAACAATTTTACTTTATTTGATAAAAGAAGACTTTTTAGTTTCAATGCAAGTAAACTAATTAATTGAAAATCTAATATCTGCAGAAAAATCCTTGCTAACACTATTATTAATCAAACTAAAAGAATAACAAGTATTTTGTAACAACAGCAATATTTTGACAGAAGAGCTTAATTTATTAATTAAAATAGTAAATGGTAACAAAATTTGACATAATTTCATTGGAAAACAGTTAGCTAAAATACTAAATATTCTAAAAATTATCAATCTAAAAATTATTTTTACCTCTAAACTGCTGTTTTACATGAAAGGCTGTAATTAAACAATTATAGGTATAGTTTGGATGTCCTTAACACAGTTGAATTAGATATTCCTGTGAAAATTCTTACATTAGATTTAATTGTTTAATAACTATCTATCTCCTTTATTAATAAAATGGACATACTTCACCTTCCAAGTGCCAAGAAAACTCTTTTGAGTGTGTTCTATATTCTGTAACATTTGACAGCTTTTTAAAAAATTTTCTACCCTTATTTTCTTTTAGGTTACCTATACTTCATAACATTTTCGCTAAATTTCTCTTTTGCATTCTCTGCGATTTCTCACAATTTCCTCACAATTATTTAGCTTCTTCGATTTATTTGTTCTTTTTCAATTAAAAAAATGTTTTTACTTTATCAAAAATGTGTTTACGCAAAGCACTACAACTTCCTATGTGGCTGAATTTGAACAGGAAAAATGAATTATTTTGGTATTAAACATTATAACTTGTTCCATTCATTGAACTATACACTACAACTGTTTCATTTATGAACTGAAGCTAACTGATTTTTCCCTTTAATTTAAATTTATGGTTGTTAACATTAAACTTCTCTTCTTATTAGTAATACAGGTAACTCGACTATTTTTCCTTTTACAAACTAATCCCCTTTTGTTGAATCATTTTTGCTACACAATATTTAATATTGCAGCGAAGTTTATTCTAATTATTTCTGTTACGAATCAATTTAAAAGTCGAAGTTTAGCTACATTTAAATGACGAATATTTTAGGAGTATTCGTCATTTGTAAATTCATATTTTTCTTACTATATATCTGGAATTTTTTACATAGCTTACTATGACCTGTAGGGATTGGACCGATAAAGACACAGACTACTTTATTTGAATTTCCCAGATTATTTTAAATTTTAAACTTCGTGTCTACGCTGATTCAGAAATAGGCTGATCTATTTAATTTTTGTTTCACCAACCCCCTGAGGACGATGCAGTGAAAGATGTAAATTTTATATTTCATTTTTGGTTTTGGCATATTTTGTCCCCCTATTTCTTGCAGTTAGCAGTTTTTTTAGTTTTTGCATACCATCTATTCCGAATTGAACATGTGATGAATTTTAAATGTGTTTTTTATTTTAATTTCCATATACATGTATATACTATGTATATGATACTGTACAAATTGGTAGCATTGAAAAACTCATCGTTCCAATTGAAAATGATAAAAACCGGTTATTTGTTATATGTTTATTGACGCGAAGATTAAAATAATGAGTATTCATACTGAAATTGGCCATGGTAGGTGAAACAAAACAATGAAAGAGTTTGAGACAAAAAGTAAAATGACAATCGAAATTAAAATGATAGGTTTAAATCTTTGTTCCTAGGTTTTGTCAAAAGAAAGCGGTCTTGTCCAAGAAAAGGTTTTGCTGTGTTTTGCATTCACAAACAGACGGAGACTATAAGTTTATAGTATTTAGAAAGAACACTTAGGAAATTTGCTTCATTTAAGAACGTTAAAAACAAAAGGAGCTTAGGAAGTTGTTTTTAACCTACTGGATGTGTCCACAATATTTGGAGCTTCATATAACTTTCAACCGATATCTATTTTTGAAAGAAAAATTCTAAGAAAGGTCTTTAGATAGTTACAACAAAATGGCATGTGGAGGATTCTCTGTAATCATGAGCTATATGGAAAATATAGGAAATAGGGTGAAACTGATATCGTAAGAATCGTAAAGGTATCTCGTATTAGATGGCTGGGCCGTCTGTTTAGATATGGTGATGCATTTCTAACCAAAAAAATAACCTTTTCAAGAACTGAGGGAGTAAGATGAAAAGGAAGGCCACCCACTAAATGGATAAATGGTGTCAAAATTTAAGGCTAATTGGAGTTAACCGATGGGAGGCTATTGTGCCGAATGAGATCAGGTGAGGAAACCTCGAGAGACAGCCTTGGCCCGTAACAGAGAGTGGGCTTATGAAGAAGAACACATATCTTGCGAAATGACAATGACCGAAAGTTTGCTGCTAAAAATACTGAAGAAGTTTGTGGAATATGGAATAAACTCTAAACTAAAACTTTCTATAAACTATGTCGTTTATGGAAAACGAAGGCATAGTCAGTCACAAGGATCGGTTGAAAGAGCAAACCAAGGCATTGCAAAGCTATTAGCCACTTAGCTTGAAACAAGCAACACAACAAAGAATCAGAAAGAATAAAATTCATGAAGTTTATGAAAAGTAAAGCACATTAATTTGGAATACATAGCAGTAAAGCTAAAGTAAACAAGGAATCTAAAAGCCAGCAACCGCATCCGAGCATAACGATATCGGTGCAATAAAAAATAACAAAAGTGAAGTAGAACTGAGTGATTCGAGTGAAGATTGGGGATAATAACTATTGCAGGTCCAATCAAAAACAGAAATAAGAGTTTTGGACGAATAGAAGAGGAGGAACATAATTCTGAACTAGAAATTCTGTTGATGAAACGAGAAAAGCAAAATATTTCATTGATGTTGAAAGGAAAAACTGTGAAGAAAGCAGGGAAGACACTCCTTCTGAAGTCTGAGAAAATATACAAAGATCTAGACGCTTTGTTAAATAGTTCCTAAATAAGCAAGCGGGAAAGTGTTATGGCTTTCGAATTTAAAATATTCAATTGTTAATGTAGAAGAACCTGTTCGGATAAGAACATCAGAGATAGATAAGGATAAGGCTGACAGCAGGGACATTACGGCTGTTATCATTTTTAAGGAAAATGAAAACTTGTATAATCTAATTAAAGAACCTGGCATGCTAAACCAACTCTACACGAAGAAAGGTTTTGCTGTTTGCAAGAAAACATTTTCGTCACTCAATAAACATCCGCGTATTGAAATAAATCTAAAAGATTGCTCGTAATTTTAGAGAGATTGTGCTCGTTAGAATTTAGACGGTCAAAGATTTCAATGCTGCAGTTGTGCAAGCAACTATAACTCAGATAGCTGTAAATCTAAAAGGTCCAAAACAATTTGAAAGACACAGACACTCTTCCTGCTAAAATAAATAGTGTTTTAAACATATAATAATGTAATATCTATAACGAATTTTTTTTTCAATCTGCTGTTTGATACAATTATTATAATATTGTATTAGCAATGCAATTTGTTTGCAGTCTTTGTAAGTTTTTTGTGCGTAATTGAATTTGTTTGAATCAATTAATGACTAATATTTCTTAATAACAGTACACTAGGAGGAACGGGCACCCAGACCTGGCAAGCCCAAGACTGCCCTACACAGTTAAACGGCCCACCTCAAAGGCGATCCGAGGAGGCACAACCCTCGGTCAACCCAGGGGACTTAAACGTTTCACAAAGTCTGTGTTATAAGGGCACATGTGGATGATACCGCATCCACAGAGACGAGAATAAAGTCATAATTAGACATCAACTATCGGTTAGCTTCCGCACAAACAAACGGCAGACAAGACAGTACCATATGGTCCCTGCCGAACTTGAACCTACCACCGAATAAAAGACGGTTCTAGTCACTGTGAAGACAGTTATCTCTCTAGGTACTGACCTAGCCGGAACGCCGAGACTGCTCCCAGTCGACACCCGGGGAGGGGGAAATCTTAATAACAGTAATCAGTATCGTAAAATATTTTCTTTTCTCATTGATCAAATTTTGTTGCCAATAAAATTGCTAATGCATCTAATTTCATGCGTTTAATATCGCATGGCATTAAAATTGCGTTAGAGTCTGGCGTTTCAATTTATTATGCTTAATTAATCACGAGGACCAAACTTCATTGGTAGTTATGAAACTTTATAGGTAAGTACGATTATCATGCATTATTTATCATAATAAACAATGATACGGAATAAAAAGCAAAATATGTAGTTATTATTAATGATAACCCACGCTCACAAGACTTTTTTCTTCGGTAACATGTATATATATATATATACATATAGCCTGAACAACTAATAATATCTTAATACGCAATGAAAAGTATACAGTTAACATTTTATTATTAATAATCATGCAAATGTATTGAAAAAATTTTAGGAGCCATCAGATCTCAAAAATATTGTTTTTTCTAAAATGTTTCTAAAACTTTTATCACTAGTATGTTTTCGAATATTACAATGCTTTCTTGAGAAATTTTCTTTCTCTCATATTATCCCAGCAATTATCTGCAATTATCGATGCCCCAAAAATTTGAGAAAACGATTGCGGAGAATATCAAATACAGGTATTGATTCCATATATTGAATGAAAACAAGAATAAAAGGAAATATATACATATTCGCAGTTCTAAAGTTATTAGATTTTCTGGTGTGTCGCAGTAAGCCTAAAACCAAAGTGCATTGACAATGTGCACAAAAGTTAAGAACCGATTCGCTGCTTATGCAAGCAAAGAAATTAACTTCTAAGGAGCGTTAGATTGACTAAACAAATAGTCAAGTTAAATATTAACAAGTGTCTTACCGAGCTATGTACTTTAAGAGCCCATTTTGCGGAACATTTGTGAAACGTTTGAATCCCAGCGCCGCCAGAGTGTTTGATATGCTATTTAAAGTACTCTTCAGAGTTAAGTTTGATATATTTACTGGCTTTATTGTAATAGCTTGCATTGTAGTAATGAAGGAAACCAATGACGAAGAATAAAATCTTCGCGGGGATAGGCACTACGAGGTCATATTTAAGTTTCATGGGAGTCAAATACTTTACAAAATTGCATTTATCATTTATTGAAAAATTTCAAATACCAGTAGGTGGCAAGATAGTGAAATTTGGGTAAATATATTGTAAATATTAATGTAAATTACGCAAATTCCTGAGAGTGCATTTCCAAATTAAGTATTTAAGTGGTTAAAATTCATAAGCGTTGTAAAAATTGCATATCGCTAACAATTCGTGAAAGTAGGAACTTAGATTCATATATAATAATGCGCTTTCCGAACTAAAACTACGTGTATTCTAATGCGCTTTGAGAAGTAAATGCTTTTATAATGAAATGCCCCAAAAGTATTTTCATATCAATAGAGATTTCAGTTTCTCACGCACGTAGCAGATTTAATCAGGAAATTTATTTTGCAAACCATATAATTCCTGGGTATTAGTTCTCTTTATATACTGATTTAAGGCTTACGATTATCTCTTTGAGTAGGCATGCGCGTTAATTATGCAAATTTTAGGCTTTTGTTGGAACTGGAAGCCCTAAGACTTTAATTCGAAATATGATAAAAGGTTTGATTATTTTCCTTTCGTGTTAATGAAATTTTATTCTCTTCGGAGTCTTACAAATTTTAATTAGGGTAAAACGAAAGTGATTCAGCAATATTAACTCATTTCGTAAAAGAATTAAAGACACACATATTAACTAACATTTATTAAGCAAATCATCAGTCTAATCTTTAAAACTTTGACTCACTTGAAAGCCTGGCCTTGATAATAATTTACTAAACAATTTCTAACACGTTAAATAAATTAGATTTGTTAGCAAGTATTAAGAAACTGTTGAGTTGCTTTTATCGGATTCATTTTGCCTACAGACATCAAAGATATCTTGAATTGAAATAATGAAACAGATGTAGCTTAATTTCCATTTGGTATGAATCCGAGAGTATACAGGATTTCTGCAGTAATAAAGGAAAAACCTTGGCCACTTAGGAAAGAGAGCTGTTTCCGCTTTGTCTTAACCTTCTGTTCCTTTTTTATTTGAAATAAATTACATTTGATCTAATACTGTAAAATATTCTACTTCTATGTTACAACAGCGAATTGTTTTAATTGATATTTTGGAATGTTGTATGATGTTTTTCTCTTGCTTTATTTCGCCACGAGGTTTTCTTACTCCAAAATTTATATAGATCTGTGTGTCAAGAAGTATCTGTTGTAAAGTCAGAAGAATAGTGTAATGCCGGTGTGTGAAAGTTTCGGCATTCAAGGCGTCACTGCCTGCCTTTGCATTTGTTTCTTCGAGAGGAACCGTCATCTCATTTGCATTGAAAATCGCAAGAAAGAGTTTACTTGGTTATTTAGAATTCTTGAACTACTGTTAGCTGTTTAAGGTGAATTTTATATTCTCTGGTTAGAATGAAATATTTAAATTAGAGCAATTTTAAGAAAGGTTTGTGACCTCCATTATATCCAGGGGAATGTATTATTTTAATTTAAGTCTGCAAGTAGTGAGGTAAAATAAATTTAAAGTGCATCTCTGTCTATTTGCTTTAAGAATTTATTATTCTAATGGTCACCCACAGATTATAAGTAACTCCTAATCAGCTTAGTCATTGAACTAGTTAAGAAAATTAGCCCCAGAAAGATGTTACAGTATAAGAAACTGAAATTGCGATTTATGGTTGAACAACAGTACTTTTACTAGTTTATTTCATGTAAACAAGCTTCCGATTCGAGTTACTGAGGATTTCAATGAATTAGCCAGTATATACAAAAATTCCAGAACATGATTTAGGTTTATGCTGCCATAAATTGCACCCGTAACACATAAAATTGCATTGCTAGCACAAGTAGTTAACAGGGTCATTTCCATGTTTCTAATCAATGGAAACTTTTTTGATAAACATAACACGGCGATTATCTACAGAAGTCAATAAAATTTAAATACCTACAGAGCTCGTTCACAATTTCATTAACAGGAAATATAGGTTTTAGTTTCTTAACATTAAAGATACCAAATTTGAGATCTTCAGCTTTCTTTCTTTATAATTTCTGTGAAAGAAAGTATATATATTATGTTTCACTTTTAGATGGCTACTTTTGAGGTATAGAATGTTACTCCATGTTGAGATGAAGGGGTTCCTGTATATGCTGATTATTAAACCTATGAAACTGTATGCTGCATTTTTTGAGGTTGTTGCTTCATGTAGTTACCACAACAATAGCATAGACTGTAATATGAATTCTGAAGTGAACGCAAACCTTATCGATTATATTATCATAAAAGGGGTTGCCCACCAGCGGTTGAGTGGTAAAATCGCTGAACACTGTTCATTGGGTCCGAAGTTCGAATCCCACAAATGGGCTGGCTGTATGGGCGTTTTTGTGGTTTTCCTCATGTGTATACGAGCCAGTTTCCCTTAGAAAGTTATCCACGAAGATATCCCTTCACTTAGGCAGATAGATCTTGAGGCTTTGTCATAATCAAACAAACCAAACCAATCATAAAGGGGGTTGCACACTTTATTTAAATTGCGAAAACACTGCTTCTTTAATCATAAGTGCAAATGTGAAATACAGCTCGTTAGCCATCAAGTGGGCCTTGAAACGAACGAAAACAATCTTTCATAACGAAAATAAACAATGGATCCTTGACAACTTAATTTCAAGTGCCAAGCTGCTTACTGTACGAAGGAAAAATAACGATTTACATGGCATACGTCTCTAAATTAAGGTAATTTATTTTGCAAAATTCCTTGATAATGACCATTCTCGAAAGAACTCTCAACCTCCTTTACTCTCGTACTTCTTTATGATGTACAAAAAACTAAATCTTCAACTACGACATTAAAGCAGCAAAGTTCCTGAGCAGTCATTTAATTTGGCGGAAAATAAGCTTTCCTTGTATAGCAAAATTTGTTTTCATAATGCTGACTAAAGACGAAGTAATCATGTTAGTAGCAAATCAAGATTACATAAAAGCTTTCATTTAAAGTGCATGATTCATTCCTTAATTTTAGGTGAATAAAGAAAGAGAAGTCACATTGCCTGAAATCGAGTGAAAATTAATACAGTTCCATCTAAATGGATAATATTTTTTTCTACTTATAACGAGTCTGGTTGGACAAGATAGAAGATAGATGTTGTAAAAAGGTTGCGTGCTATCATCATGCTAATAGTTTAAGCTTTTAAAAATAGAGTAAAATGCGAAAGGAAATTCTTTCGCATTTTACTCTAAGTTTCCAAAATTTTGCTTCCCTCAAGTGGCAATTTTGCACCTGACAAGAACGAAAATAAGATGCTATTTATAATAATGATTATGAAACAGTCAATAATAATGATTATGCAGCAGTCAGCGTAATCATTATTTTTGCTTCCTTGCAAGAAGTAAAAGAAGTATTGTAATTCCGAAAAATTTCAAGAGTAATATTTCAAAGCAAATATCCATTTCAACCTCTCTCGAATCCATTTTAATGACTTTTTGCGAGGCATCTGTACGTTTTTGCGTGGCATCTATCTATCTATCTTATATAAACCAATAATTCACAATTAATTATAATAAGAAAACTTTCCATATACCATCTCCAAGGAAGAAACATTCAATTTAAAATAATCATCGAAAAAGTATTTGTCAGAATTTTAATAAGCATTTTTAAAAATAGAATTCTTTTAGTCCTCCTTTGCTTTAAAAACAGTTAACGAAAACCTTAGATCGCAAAAATGCCAAAATTAGAAGTAAAACTTATTTAAGTATTGAAAAACGAGTTATTGTTATTGATAGCAGATTAATAGTCATAAGATATTAGTCAATCAAAAAGATATTACTCAATCAAAATAAAGATATTAAATAAACATATAATATATATTTGACTGAGTATCAATTGTGAATTATGATTTGACTCTAGCAAATACACTCACGTTTGTGAAAATTGCAACACCATGAAGGACTTACGCGAGTGAGCTGAAATTTTCAGGAAATGCAAAGTAGCGCATGATATGCAAATGATTAGAATTGCAAATCCGTAGCGCATGCGTATGCTGAGCAGCGCCCTCTGAACGGCTGATGGATCCGAATAAATAGACGGCTGTAGCGAGGCGTGTATGGTTATCGGTGGTTATCTGCTAGTGGTAAACGTTAACTCAATCTGTACTTATGCCTCGTCGACGAAAGAGAGCGAGATTTGAACAACTTACAGAGTTTGAACGAGGGAGAATCATCGGCCTTCGTGAAGCTGGATTGTCGTATCGTGCAGTAGCCTCTCGTGTGCAGCGTAACAGCAGCACAGTGATGCGCGTTTGGAAGCAGTGGACGGACGAGTGTCGGACAACTCGGAAATCCGGGAGTGGACCCCGAAATGTGACGTCAGCTCGCGATGATAGACACCTGGTCCGCATGGCGCGGACGGACCGTACAGCTTCCTCTAGACAATTGGCAGCACTGTGGTCAATAGCTACAGGTGTTTCATTGTGTGCTTCATCAATTCGTAGACGTCTGCTGCAGTGTGGACTGCGCGCACGGACTCCTTTATACAGGATCCCCCTAACGCACGACCATCGCCGCCTGCGGCTACAATGGGCCAATCAGCATAGAGACTGGCGTGCTGATTGGCAGCATGTCGTGTTTTCTGACGAATCCCGCTTTAATTTGTGGTACCATGATGGCCGCATTCGTGTCAGACGCTATGCCGGTGAACGCCACCTTCCGGAGTGCATTATCGAACGCCACAGTGGACGAACACCCGGAGTTATGGTCTGGGGCGCCATAGCATATCATAGACGATCTCAATTGCTACGAATTGTGGGCAATCTGAACAGCAACCGGTATATCCGTGAAGTTCTACAGCCCGAAGCTGTTCCCTTCCTTCAAAGCTTGCCAGGCGCTGTATTTCAACAGGACAATGCCCGCCCTCATACTGCTCGGATTGTTAAATCCTTCTTTGCAGCGCAGCAGGTACAGCTTCTTCCTTGGCCTGCGTGTTCCCCGGATATGTCGCCAATTGAACATGTGTGGGATGTCATTGGTCGGCGTCTTGCTCGTGATCCTCGTCCTGTTGCGTCTGCAGACGAACTTTGGGTACGCGTACAAACGATATGGAATGCTCTTCCTCAGTCAGACATTCAAACTTTGTTTGACTCCATGCCACGTCGTGTAGCAGCACTTATTGCGGCGCGTGGTGGCCACACAAAATACTGATTCTGATCTCTTGTTCTTGTTTGTTTGCTTTGAACATTTAATCATTTATTTGTACCACTACCACTCAACTGTGTATTAAATTGCATTCAATTATGACGATTCCTTCTTGGTGTTGCAATTTTCACAAACGTGAGTGTAATTTGATGCTTAAGAAAGATGAAACACTCTCTCTTATTTTAGTTGTTGTTAATTGATGGTAGATTTCTTTATCCCCTTGATAAGTCGATTAATCTGCTATCAATAATTTTAACTTGTTTTTCAATAAGTTTTAATTTTGGCATTTTTGCGATTTAAGGTTTTCGTTAACTGTTTTTAAGGAGGTTTGTACACCCTAAAACCCTTAAGATCTTCAACTGTTGCAAGAATCGGAATTACTTATTTATTTTAAAAGCAATTACTTCCAACCTTTTACAGCTGACTATATAATACAGCTGCTTTGGGAAATGCGCGCAAGGTGTAAACATGACGTGAACGCATAAAAATTTTTGTCAAAAAACAGATTAAGTTACTAAAATATTTGCGGCAACACAAAATTTCTGGTTACTAATTCCTAAAGCATCTATATTATGTAGTGAGCTGTAAAAAATTAGAAGTATTGCTTTTGAATTAAATAAAATTATCCCAATTCTTGCAACAGTAACATATTCGAAGATCTTAAGGGTTTTAAGGAGTACTAGTCCACTTAAAGCAAAGGAGGACTAGAAAAATTCGATTTTTAAAATTCTTTTTAAAATTCTGACAAATACTTTTTTGATGATTATTTTAAATTGAATTTCTTTTTTTTTTTTGGAGATGGCATATGGAAAGTTTTCTTATTATAATTTATTGTGAATTATTGGTTTATTACTTTGCAGCTTTAGCGCAAGATTTGGGCTTATTCATTTACTTTTATATTGAATTTATCTATACATATACATTTTGGCCTTCCTGCCCGTTCACCGAATTGGTTGTTTTTGCGTTGAAACTCTGTTTTAACTGTAAAAATTTTGTAACTGTTTTTGATTGCATTTGGTATTTAAATTTTTTAAAATATTTTCCATTGTTTAATGCAGATGTTTTTGATTCTATTTATTTTTGCCTTGCCGCAAAGTGAGAACTAAATTAATTGAATGAAAAATATATCTCTAATGTAATTCGAGGAAATAAGTTTAAACGAAGTGCAGCCAAAACTTTGCGCAATTTAATAGGCCTTATAAGGGAAGGTATTTTGTTAATTATCACACTGACTGACTGATCACAGCAGTAAGATATGGCTGAAAGTGTGATTGCATTATCACGTGATAAACATGATAGCTTAATGCTAGTAAGTGAAAATTGGATATTTTGATTAACTGATAGCAAAAACAATATTTGCGAAAAACTTGCTAGAGGAAATTTTGATTAAAATTCTGATTTTTCTAATTCATTATTATCAATGACGTTCACAAATAAAATTGGAAATTAAAGACCTTAATTCAGATTTAACAGAAATGCAACTATCATCAGATTGCTTATTATACACTTCTTACTTATAGATAAAAGGTATAATAATTGCACGAATTAACGCATTTTTGCAAAAAATGAGGCTTCAGTTCTTTTACTATTTACATAACCAGTAAACTGCTTATATGGAAAAATCGCTGAATAAAAACCCTTAAAAAAAACTGGAGTTCACATATCATTGCTTTGTTTCTTTTAATTTAGCGTATTAGAATAAGCACATGATAGAAAATAAAAATGCAAAGAAGAGTAAACATTTTGCAGCAAGTGTTATGCAACATTTCTGTCAGAACAATAATTATTGAAATGCATCAGTTTGGATGTAGGATTTTAATTCGGATATTGAATTTCAATTTAAATACTAAAATTTCTATTTAAATTTATGTAATGAAATCAATCTATATGATTTAGAAATTTTTTATTAGTGTTATTATAAACGAGACATATGGTGAAAATGATAACATAAAGAAGTAATACATTTAACTAAAAAAATTTATATTTTTACTGTTTTTTAAATGAATGACATCTTTAGTAGCGCAACATGAAATGCATATAACAAAAACTTTTGACTTCATAAATTTATTCACTGAAGTTTAGAACAAACGCCTTTCTACCAATTGTACAGTTGTTCAAGCAGCCCGTATTTACTTTGAGAAATATGCCACTGAATATTCTCAGACTCAAATACGGTGTAGGAAGAAAAATTTAAATTTCTTTCGTCCTTGAAATTTGTAGGTTCTGCATGCTGTTTAAGATTTCAGCATTTTACTCAGAACAAACCCATATATCTCTATTGCTCTTTGAAGTAGATTTATTCAGAAGGAAATTCTGCAAGGAATTTATCTTGTTATCCTTCATATCAATAGGTAAAAAACATTCAAAATGTATTTCTCGTTGATATATAACCGACAGCATACAAAAGCAGAAAGAAATTCACATCAATATGAAACTTCATTGGTAGCTAGATTTTCTCGTGTGAACGTTACTGAATTGAAAAACGCTGAAATAGTTTTGCTTATCAATCATAAACTTGACATTCTATTACAAAAATAATTTCTTTTTCGAAATATAATGCTTTTTCAACGAAATATGATTGAAAACCTGAATATCTTGCATTTTTTTCCTCATCGGTAGAGAAAAATGAAATTTAAACGGAGTATAAAAAGTTACTTCAAAAGATATTAGACTTAACGAATTTCAAATTAATAAATCTAAATACCAGA
>KK112224.1:0-15828 GCA_000611955.2 Stegodyphus mimosarum | reverse complement strand
TTAGAATTGTAATTATAATTGCTTTATTTATTTTATTTATAAAAATAAAAGAACTTATGCGTTTAATATTTAATAAATATCTCGTAATTACTGTTTCCATCCAGAAAAATTTAGAAAAATTGAGATTGTTCTAGTGATAATTAAAAATCTTATAAAAGTCGAATTGAAACACCTCATCTCAGTTGTAGTTGTAGCTACCTAAAGCGAACTGCTGTTTGTTTACCTAATGCTGTAGCGATTTCGCTGTGAGATAGAATTAGTTTATAAGTTTTGAATTGAGTTCTGCTAAACGTTTGAGATATTGTGGGATAGTGCGAATATCTTTGAAGAAATATTTCAGCATTTTGATTTATTTCTTGTGGAAAGAATGAGTTTTGTTAACTTTTTAACAACTTTTGCATTCAATCCATAACGAACCCGTACGCACGGAACAATTTTTGGTGTCAGGAATTGGAATTTTGAATGCCATTAACTAGAGCAATAGAAGAACAATTAAGACAATTTATGGCAGCCTTTGCTGCATTTAAAAAAGAATTTAAAGCTGGCCAAGATTCCGTGAAAGAAGAGATGAAATGCATTAAAGAGGACATGAAAGCTGGTCAAGAATTAGTTAAAGAGGAGGTGAAAGCTGGTCAAGCATCTGCAAAGGAAGAAATGACGGCTGCTCAGAACAAAATTGAAGCAGTCAAGAGGAAATGAAAAGAGAAATTACCTGCATAATAGAGAATAAATTCGAGGCTATGGAAGGCAGAATAGACACAGTTGAAGTCAAAGTTGGAAAAATTCAAGAAAGAGTTTCTGCAGTGGAGCAGCAAATTGACGAAAGAGTTTCTACTATCCAAGAACAAATTGAACAACAAATTGAAGAGGGGGTTTCTGCTGCCGTCGCCAAAGAAGTTGACATCTTAAAGAAATGCATAGCGATAGCAGGAAGCAATTATGATGGATTTAAATTTTTATCCGTACCTCCTCGTTCCTTCCTGAAGTTATTAACGTACGATGGGAAGTCCTCTTGGGAAGTATATAGGACACAATTCTCAATAGTGGCTGAAGCAAACAGATGGGATTCGCAATCTAAGGCCTGTCATCTCGCCGCTTCTCTGAGAGCAGATGCAGCCGATATCCTGCAGACTCTTCCCGAAAATCAGAGAATAGGTTTCGAAGCTCTGTCCGGCGCATTAGAGCGAAGTTTTGGAGGTAAGTGTTCAAAAGATTATAGCAGGCTTCAGTTAAAATCTCGTCAACAGAAGCCTACGAAAACACTCCAGGAGCTCGCCAAGGATAGTGAAAGGCTGTCCTACCTCGGGTTTTCAGAGTGCCCGACGGAAACAACGGAAATCCTATCCCTGCAATACTTCATCGACGGCATCCGGGATCCTGAAATGCAGAAAGCTCTGAGAATGGCGGATGTGAAAAATATAAAAGGCGCTCTAGTGTACGCTACTGTATAGTGATATGTTTCTTCGGGAAACAATAAATTTTTGTTAATTTTCAATGACTCAAGCATCTGTTAAAGATGAAATGAAAGCTGTTCGAGATTTAGTAAAAGATGAAATGAAGGCTGTTCAAGAATCTGTAAACGATGAAGTGAAGGCTGTTAAGGAAGAAGTGAAAGTTCGTCAAGAGCAAGTAAAAAGGGAAATCACTTGCATAATGGGAATCAAATTTGAAGGTATAGAAAACAGAATTGACACGGTTTAAAACAGAGTTGGAGAAATTGAAGAAAGAGTTTCTGCCATTCAACACCAAATCGAAAAACAAATTGATGCCAAGGTTTCTGCAGTTGCGAAAAAAGTTGATACTTTGAAGAAATTCGTAGCGAAGGCAGGAAGCAATGCGGATACTTTTAAATTTCCACCCATGCCTGTGCATCCCTTTCTGAAGCTATCAACATATGATAGAAAGACCTCCTGGCAAGTCTATAAGACACGATTTTCTATAGTTGCGGAAGCTAATGGGTGGGTTTTCCAAGCTAAGGCCTGTCATCTTACCGTTTCTCTGAGAACAGACGCAGTGGATATCCTTCAGACTTTTCCCGAAAACAAAAGGCTAGACTTCGAAGCTCTATCCGGCGCTTTGGAGCTGCGTTTTGGAGAGAAGTGTTTAAAAGATTACAGCAGGCTTCAGTTAAAATCCCGTCAAAAGAAGCCTACGGAAACACTCCAGGAACTAGCAATGGATGTTGAAAGGCTGTCTCACCTCGCCTTTATGGAGTGCCCAAGAGAAACAAGGGAAATACTTTATCGACGGCATCCGGGATCCTGAAATACAGAAAGTACTGAGAATGGCGGATGTGAAAGATATAAAAAGCGCTCTAGTATACGCCATAAAATTCGAGGCAGCCCAGCAAGCAACTTGTAGAGATCGCTACCCAATCAGAGCTGTGCGAGGCCACGAGCCAGTGGATCAATTGATGGCTCGTTTAGATGATTTAACAAGACAAGTGAATGCCTTGCAGAGGAATATTGGTGAAAAGAAACTGAACGTAAAGTGCTGGAATTGTGGTGCTTTAGGGCACATGAGAAGGAACTGCCAAACAACCAAGAGCACGGAAAATAAGACAGACGATGTAAACAGACAATTAAATGCCATGAGATGGAAAAGGAGTGTCAAGAAACCAAAGTACTGGAACTGCGGAGCTGAAGGCCAAGTACGAAGGAACTGCGGAACACCACGAGGTACGGAAAATAAGACCATTTTCCAGCAACGGCGCAAGAAGCAAATTAATGATCATATCGCGGAGCAGAGTTTGAGTGATAATGAACAACCCCTTTTAAAGCGCTCAAGATTTCGGCAGTGTGCGGCAAGAGTAATGGATTTTCCATCAATGGGCATATCCATGGAGTTCCTTGCAATTTGAACATTGATACAGGAGCAAATGTTACCATCATTCGAAAAGATTTAGCTCTAAAATTTAAGGATAAACTGATTTGGACGCCATCCCGTGTTACCCTCCAGACTGCGTTTGGTGAAAAAATCGATATAGAAGGAACGTTATACGGGAACATCGCCTTTGGAAGTGCCACCTACTATCACACAGCATATGTGACGGATATTACAGATCATTGCATACCAGGATTGGACCTTTTAAGGAAATATAAAAGTTTTTCCTTAGATTTCAAAAACAACAAATTGCTTTCAGCATCTGAGGACATGACTATCGATCATTAAAAGGGATCCTATGCTGGAAACGCCGAAGTCTCGTCTGAAAGGCGCTGCTCAGAAAGCTGCCGAAATCATACTAGAGTTGAAGAGAAAGCCAAGATTACCAGCAGTTCTCCATTCCAGATGCTCATCGGTTGTGATCTTCGTCTGCCTTGTGATCTCTAGTTTGGCCGCCTTGCAGATGCGCCTTTATCGCTTGAAGAATACATTCATGATGTCCAAAAACCGTTTTGAAGTGATGCACCGTTCTGGACGAAAGCGAGCCAACTTGGCGAGGGAGAAGATGGGACTCGATATGACACGAGTTACTGAACATCGACTCAAAGAAGGGGGCAAGATGTAGTTATGTAAGTCTACTCGACGGAATAGACTCTCTCTAATAGTCACCTTGGGATGATCCGTACACAGTCCTAAACAAGATGAACGATGTCGTGGTTCGGATCCGTAAGTCATCGAACTCTAAAGTCGTTCATTGCGACAGGTTAGTTCATTACTATGGTCATAGTACGTAGTGTATATAATTGTAAATAGTAATGTAAATAGTATAAGACCATGGTCCTATTTGTATTTAAAATTTGTGTTTAGTATTTGATTTGTATTTAGTATTTGATTTGTATTTAGTATCTGATTTGTATTTGATAGCATTTGTATTTAGTATCTGATTTGTATTTGATAAGTACTTGTATTTGATAGCATTTGTATTTGATAGTATTTGTATTTGGTATTTGACAGTAGTATTTCAATTGTATTTAGCGTTTGATAGTATTTGATTTACTGAAAGTTACTCATTGCAATTATTGTTTATTTTGTTATTGTAATGTTATGTTTATTATTATATTTTTGCCTTAGTTTGGCTTCCTGTCCAGGGATTGTACTGCCCGGGACGTGCAGACCTTGGGAAGAAGGCAGTGTTACGGATTTCATATTTATTTGGCTATTTATTTAGAATTGTAACTAAAATTGCTTCATTTTCCCGTGCAACGGAGACGATTTCTGAAGAGAAAGCTACGTCGGAAAAATAAAAATAAAAGAACTCGTGCATTTAATATTTCATATATATTTCGTAATTACTGTTGCCATCCTGAAAAATTTAGAAAAATCGAGATTGCTCCTGTGATAATTAAAAAGCTTACAAAAGCGGAATTGAAACACCTCATCTCAGTTGTAGCTGTTTAAAGCGAACTGCAGTTTGTTAACCTAATGCTGTAGCGATTTTGCGGTGAGAGAGAATTAGTTTATCTGTTTTGAATTGAGTTTTGCTAAACGTTTGAGATAGTGTGTTATTGTGCGAATATCTCTGAAGAAATATTTCACAATTTTGATTGTGCATTCAATCCATAACGAACACGTACTCAAGCAACAATATATTTTTACAGGCGTTTCTTGGTTCCCAGAATAAATTATTCTCTTTGTTAAAATATTAATAGCAAATGATATTGCTTACAGTTTTTGTTAGCGCCTGTTAGAACTACTGCCGCGCCATCTACTTAACTGTAACCAAGAGATGAGCTGATGAATATTAACTGGCAGTGTGCCTACTTGTGCGTGTTTCTTGTAAACCGTGTCGGCAGTGAGAGTGTGTGGGAGGCGATGAAAGTCGCTCTCCAATTATTCGCAATATAGCATTTTTTCCACAGTCCACTTTCTTCAGTGTGTTTAGCTGGCCGCCACAGTTTTATTACCTTAAAAAAGCTGGAATCATCTATGACATATAAATCTTTAGTTATAAAATGATACCCTATTTTAAACCGAGAGGAGGATAGAGGCTGTGAAGTAACTTTAAACATATATATAGTGTAATTAATTAACTATATAAATACTCATCTGGTTTCTTTGCTTATAAAGCAAGCTTCGTTTCTGTGAGTCATTACAGCAGCCATGTAGTACGAAGATTGTTTGCTGTTCTGTTTAATTTTTTTTCATTTTTTATAACATTTCAACCAGATTTTAATAATTTTAAATAAATTTTAAGTTCCATCATTTTTAACATTTTTGCCCTCAACTCCGGAATAATTGGTCGCAAACACACAAAGTTTTAGGCACAATTTTGTTTCTTTGTCGATTAAACTTACAGCCACCTGCAACATTTTCCATTTTCGTTCCAGGAAAAAAATCCGACAGTCTTTAGTTTTAAGAAACAGAATAGCATGTAAGAGTATTAGGTCACTCTGTTAACTTAAGTCACTGGACATTTGACATAATTTTAATTATTCATTACTTGAAAATGTAAAATTGTACATTATTTTTATAGTTTCTATGAATGTTTGAGAATTTAGACACTTTCAGCCATTTCTTTTTAAAGTTGTTGATATATAAACGCATTTAAAGCATTTAATTTTCACCTTCAGGAAATAATTAAATTTATTGTTAAGACTTGCATGCATTACTTTGAAACATGTATAACATATGCGTAGGGTATTGTTTGTGATATACACTCATGTCCATAAATTAAGGATAATTCGGAGTCACGCGGAAATCGAACTCTAAAATAAATATATCACCTATAAAATCACTACACACATCTTCAAGAATCATATGCAAATTTCAGGAAGTAACCAGATGACACCGATGGTACGTCACAATGCGAGAGTGTAAGAGAGTGATATATAGGAATACAGTTAACCAGATGACACCGATGGTACGTCACAATGCGAGAGTGTAAGAGAGTGATATATAAGGAATACAGGCAAAGAAGTAAAATTGTTCGCAGCCGCTTTATAAGCATTTCAGTGCAATAACCGAATAGTTATGACACAAAGGACGCATATGGATGATTTTTACGTGGTAGAATTATCGGTCGTCTGGAATGTGGGCGTACCCAACTGGAAATATCAGACAAACTTGGAATTGCCCAGAGTGTCATCTCCCGCCTTTGGCAACGATTCCAAGATGATGGTAATGTGAATAGACGTTACAGCACAAGTCGCCCCAGAGTTACAACGCCGAATGAGGACCGGTATTTGGCAAGTACTGCCAATAGAAACAGGCGGAGCTCAGCCTCACACCTGTCTCGTCAGCTCTCTTCAGCAACTAGTACGACAATTTCAAGGCAGACCATGTACAGACGCTTATGGCAGATTGGTCTATATGCTCGTAGACCTGTCAGATGCGTTCCACTTACTGCTCACTGTCGCCTGCGGTTAACCTGGAGTAGAGAGCATGCATTATGGACACTGCAACAGTGGGCTTGTGTGATGTTTTCCGACGAATCCAGCTTTAGCTTGTAGTCTGATTCTCTCTGGACTTTCATATAGAGAGATCTAGGTACCGGTTACCACCAAGAAAACATCATTGAACGACACCGTTACGGTGGTGCAGGAGTGCTCGTTTGGGGTGGAATTATTCTGGGTTCCAGAACTGACCTGCCTTTTCAAATTGGAACCATGACAAGCCAAATCTATCGGGACGCCATTCTGGAACAACACGTACGTTTGTTTTGGGGCGCTATGAGCGCACAATTTGTGTTTATGGATGACAACGCCCGTCCTCACCGTGCAAACATTGTAAGCGAATGCCTTCAATCGGAGGATATCACCCGTATAGACTGGCCAGCATTCTCACCGGACTTGAATCCAGTGGAGCACGTGTGGGACATGCTTGGCTGACGAGTTGCAGCCCGTGAACCTACTTTTATATGTCTACCGGAACTTCGGAGAGCATTGCTTTTTGAGTGGTGTAATATCCCCCAAGATCAGATCGATATTTGATACTCAGCATGCCTAGGCGTTGTACGGCCTCTATTGCATCGTCTGGGAGACATACAATGTATAATCATATAATCATACCAACCATGTAATATTGGTTTTTTGTTAATAGGTTTTTTTTGTAATTTGCTCCAGGGAGAAAAAATCGGTAATTTTTTTAATAATATCAAACATATAGCATCTTTTTTTGCTCTTTACGTTTTGTTTAATAAATAAGCTTTACAAATAAGTCAAATTTGCTTTGCTTCTAACTCTTCCTTTGCCTGATTTTGCATTATCCTTAATTTATGGACATGAGTGTACTTCTTAGAAATGTAAGGGTGGTTTCTTGATTTTTGAAAGCACATTTAAAATTAATCAAAATATTGAAATTGACTTTCCGATATCAGAGTATATGATATATATGATATCAGATATATATGAGAGTTTTTATAGGACTTTTTTTACCTTATGGAAGAAAGATAAACGGTCCCTGACGAGACTTATCTGAATTTGTTCTAATAGCTACATCATTATAACTATGTTTTATTTTTTATTTGATCCTTTTATATCATCACCTACAATAATTTAAAACCAAAGGCTTTAAGCAGTGTTCTTTATTTTCTCACAATAATATTACATTATCTCAGTTTATTACATACTTTATTATTTCTTTCTTTTTATTTCTTTGTGAAAGTAAAGGTAGTATCGTAATCGCGAAAAAATTTGGGTGTCATATTTCAACGAAAAATTCATTTCAAACGCTCTTGAAACCATTTGAACGATGTTTTTGCGCGACATCTGCACGCGCGGACAGAATAAAGGACTGTTTTTGCCAAAAAGGATTGTAAATTGGATTTAAAATGGATTCAGAAGAGATTTGCTCTTGATGCTAGTATGTACGTAGGTACAGACTGTGTACCTCAAGAAGGAATAATCATAAAACTTTGAAATTTTGTACATGGGACTGCTGTAACATGTTCAAGTGTTAAAAGAATGTGTCAAAGATGGCTCACGCATAATACATGTGACGTTTTGACATTTTAGATCAATTAGAAAAAGACCTGTGGACATTCAGGCAATTAGTGATATCAGGAGCATTTTTTCATGAAATTTCCATTGGATTGGAATATTACTCATATTTTTATGATCAATTTAAAGTCTTCATTAAAAGTTTTTTTGTTATGAAAATTATAATGAAGAATCCTTCTTCTTGCCCATTATTAAAATAGTAAGGAAATTTTAGGTATTTAAAACTAAATCGCAAATTCTCTTTTAATTCTTTGTTAACTTAAACTGTAAGGATAGTTATGTCTTTAACAACTCATTAATGAAAGATACGCTTTTAAAAATTTCTTCTTATTCGAGATTCAAAACAGCTTATACTTGAAATAAAACTCTAGGGAATTTACTCAAAACGATTAGAATTTTCTGTAAATAATACTAATCATTTAAATTGTTAGTTACCATTGAATTCAAAACTTATTAAACTTGAAGTAGAAAAAGTAGGGAAACATATTGATTTATTTTTTTACTACATAATTATCAGGAAAAGAATAAGTTTGAGAATTAATTACATGCTGACTAACAAAATAATCTAAAAGAATACTTTTTTCTCTGAACTAGCTTTATATGCCGATAAAGAAAATAATGTATAGCTATATTTGAAAGATTGCACGCCTCTCATACAGGAAAGTAGTTTATGACTGTGACTGCTGTACTAAAGGGCTCGGATTCGAATCCTGGAAAAGCCATGGGTGTTAATTATCTGTCTATTCATAGCAGACAATGCTGGCCGCCTATGCCGCCTATTAGGTGCCTCCATAATAAAATGACTACTGTTTCTACTTACTAGTGGCCAAATCCTAAAATGGCTAGTGATGGCAATAAAAAAGGAAGATAGCGTGATTAAATAATCTCTTTTTAAAGGGTCGATTGCAGACCTCTGTTCCATCACTTTAAGAGGTGAGTCAAATAAGGTAAGTTTCCAGATTGCGATAATCCTGGTCACATGACAACTTTTAATAAAAATTATAAGACTAAAACATTTCAGCTTTAAAAGAAAATCATCGATGAGAGAAAAGATATATTTTGCAGTGGAATTAACATAATAGAAAAAATTCATACACCTATTCTCAAATTATCTGAGGTATGTCTTCTTACAATTCAAACGAAAGCAAGACTAAAGTTCAAAATTCTTACAAATGCAAAACAAAGGCTTACTTATGCTTAATGTAAACGTGATGTTATTACTAATTGATAAATATATTTATAAAATCTCCTAACGAATTTATGAGAATTCAAACGGGTTATGTTACTTTCAATCAATTTGTTATGAAAATTTAAACATAGGCAAGAGATTAAACCAAGAATGAAAGACTACCGTGCCAAGAAGAAAGCGAACAGTATCATTAATTAAAATTTTGGTGAATCGTATGCAAACATCTCTAAAAATAGCTATTCAAGCAAAATAGAAGTTGTGAAAGGTACCTTTCATATTTGGCAAACTTCGGTACAAGAGTATGGGTCTTGAACTTCTGTTTATAGCAATGTTAAGATTCGACGGACTGCAAATAATCAACATTTTATTTAATTATTTATTCTAATCATTTTAGATATTTATTCAATTTCATCATACAAATTGGTTTATGTAGGGTACAAAGTTTCAACCAAATCATCGTAGTTTGAAAATGGCATAGCCTATCGCAGTTTTATTTGTTTGAATTATTTCTTAAGCTGGATTCACTGATATCACACTTTATATAGATCTACTATCTGATTTCCAAAAAATATTCAGACTCGTGAAGTTTTTTTGTGTGTTATTCTGCTTATATATAATACTGTAAAAGACCATGTGATGATACTGCGATTGTGTGATTGCAACAAATTTTGAGTTAAGGGCGCTTCGCATTTTCTATAAAATAAATCCCAAAAAGCAAATAACAAGCACTGACATCTTTCTTAAGGTAAGCAGAAAACACGGAACGAAAAGTAATCATATTGCTGCGAATTTTATATGATTGTAAGTAATTTAGTCAAATTATATGTGAAACTATAGTATCTTTTATATATTGTAATATGAAATGTTTGAAAAAGAGGAGCTATGTCGGAAAAATAACGTAACAGGAGCAAGTCTATTTAACACTGAGGTAAATAGCTAGCTCGTTAATTTGTTCGTCTTATGTCATTAAACTTAAACCTAAAGTCTTAAAGTCTTATATGTAACTGTAACCATATTTGCCTTTCAATAATTTTGAGAAGTGAAAGGTACTAGAGATTTCCTAGCGGCAAGGGGAAAACTGTCTAAGACCGGACAGAGCATCAGCTCACAGTTTTCTTAGTTGTTGTTAGTTTAGAGCTGAATTCAAAATATTGAGATCTCTGTCACAGCTTCGCCTTTTAGATGCGCTTCGCACTACATTGTGTTTAAAGTTCTTATTAGTTTAAAGTGTAATACTGACTGTGCTCTGTGATACTGACAGCAGCTGTACGAGTACTTTTGTGAAAGGTTTCAGAAGTGTAAAGTATTTCTTTTAGGAAAATAAATTTTATCAAGTTATTATCGATTCTGCGCGCATTCAGTGAATTACGAATCTGAACGCAAACAACACTATCAATGAAAATGCAATTTATGGCAGAACGATTTACGTCGTTTTTCAGAAAGAATGAGAAATCTGAGGAGCTGCAAATAATTTATTCAGTTTTTCTGTTGTATTGTCTTTTTTCCGGAAACGTTTTGTTTGGATGCAGAAGGAAATTCAATTTTGTGAGGAACCATTTAAGTAATAAAAATGTTTTTTTTCATTCTAAGAGATATACTTATCCATACATATGTATAGTATATAAATTTAGCTTAAACAACTTTCTCCACGAATGAGAAGTATATTTCAGTTCATGAAGTAAAGTAATAGAAAACTCGGTAAATAATTGTATATTTTATATTTCAGTAATTTGGACTTACGTTAATATTACCAATATAGAAATTTCTGAAATGTCTGTTTATTTTTAACAAGTGCTACTTTTCCATACAATTATGTATATCAGACGGCTTTTTATCTACAGTGAAAACAGTAAGTTCCTTATCATTTTGAAACCTTAAAGGATTTTGAACGAAGCACTGATGCCTGAGCCAAAATATTGGTTCGAAATAAAAGTTTATGAGAGCGTAAGGAAACTCCTTCTTCTGTACCGCATACCTCCGTGGTATAATTGGAAGCAAGCCGGCTAGTAATTGATAAATTTAGAATTCGAATAAGCCTCATATTTTTGAGCTGAAGAGAAGATCACAAACTTACAGCTGATATTACTTGTGTCTGGATATTACAATCCATCAAACGTGCTAAAGCTGTGCTGCAAAACATGTCAAATATTGTCCTTGCTCTTGACCTTGACATTGTTATGACATATTTCCTGACGCAGCTCCATAAGCTTGACGTAACTCTTATAAAGTGCACATAGTAACATAAATTCTTCCACAAGAACACTTAATGAAAAAAACTTCATTTTTTTCCATTTCTCTTGTTTATTTCTTCCTAGTAAGAAGCAAAGAAAGTATTGTAATCGCGAAAAATTTCGGTTAACATATTTCAACGAAATATCAATTTCGAGGCTCTCGAATCCAACTGAGCAATGTTTTTGCATGATATCCGTACGTAGGTACAATTCACCAACAGGAAGAGATCACCCAGACCTGGTAAGCTCAAAGGGCTGCATTAACATAGTTAAACTCTCCCAACCTCTCAGAGGCCATCCGAGGAAAGATAACCCCCAGTTGACCCAGGGGGACGATTTTTGTTTCAGAAAGTCAGGGTTTAAGCAACAAAGGTAAGCAGTAGACGGGCATGCGTCCACCGTAAGAAAGAACAAAGTTTGACATAACCGTCCCCCAGTTTTGAGCCATGGAGGTAGGAATTAATTCTTATATCCGTGGATTGACCAAAGAGAGCCAATCCCACAAGGACAACCCTCGATATAAGACTATGTAATGTTCCCACAACCAAGGGGCAGAAAAAGACAGTACCATACAGTCCCTGCCAAGCCTGAATCTCCTACCGTATAAACGATGGTTCTAGTTACCATGAAGAGTGTTAATTTTACCACAGAAGTCGAGTCTGTCTAGATATAGATCTAGTCGGTACGCTGGGATTGCCAGTTCCAGTCGATGCCGGGGCGGTGGTGATCGAACATAGTTAGCCCAGGCGAACCTGATTACCAGCGGGACCCCGAGGAGATCTATGTAGGATTAGGACAGCGAGAGGCTATATATTGTGCGTCACTGCCTCGTAACTACACCTCTTCTCAGAAGGCCAGACCAGATACCGGGTTTCCTCCCATTGAATGGTCGGTTCCGGAAATCCGATGTATATACGGACAAAACAAAGAAAATTTTTTTCAGAAAGAAGAGATCCGGAAGAGATTACCAATGTAGCTCGCATAACTCAAAAATAAACGGGAGTAGAACGTTGAAATTTTGTATATGGGACTGATGTAACATGTATTTGTGCCTTTTCTTTTTCGTTGCAATCGGCTATACCAAACTTGTTTATATATATAAGCTAAATCACAATTTTTTGTACCGAAAATGCTGCCTTCCTGTGTTATGTAGTGATTTTTGGTTAGTTTAGAATTATGGATTAATGTGTAGTTAATTGCAGTTATTTGTTAATTAATTATTGAGTGAGTAAATTATATGCATTAATTTATGCTTATTCTAAATTTTTCTTCACGAATTGTATTGCTTATGTTATTGAATCAATTATTTGTATGCGAGTTAAACAGAGTTCTCGTTCTTACGTTACGCGTTCGACAGTATTAGCCTTCGGGAGAAGGAGACAATGGGAAATCGGTTGTTTCTGCGTAATATTTGAAATTTAAAAATACTTCCTTTTTATTCACATGGTTGAAATTTATACCTCTTAAAGAGAAAAAATTTACCCTTCTTATGAACCTACTTTCATGACTGTACGTCGCCCCGTTGGAGAATTATGCCCATTTAATTGCTAAAATTGTTGAATTTCGTGTCTAGAAATTTATTCTGCTATAAGCGCCGTTTTGAGCACTTTTCTCGTCAAGGTCATGTACTGCGTCCGGTTGCGTGGCAGGGGAGTGATAGGTTTGTCGCATTCTTTCCCTCACCCCTCCTTGTTGGCGAAGGGGGTGGCGAGGGTGGAACTTTTTTTGGTGTGAAGAAGGAAAAACTAAGTTTTCGCAGCACTGTTTTGTGTTTGGCGAGATTTGCATACTAATTCACCAAATTTGGTGATTTTCGAAAATTCTGGAGCCTGGACGATTGAAATCGTCATGCAAGGCCATGCTCAGCCCTTTTTGCCTTGGATTCGCAGCGTTAGAAGCACGTTATTTTTTTCTTCCTCTGGAAGAGCCGGAGATGGGAAATAAGATAAAGATGAACATAAAAAAAAAAAAAATCACTTGAAGTTTACTCCTCCGCACTTTACCATCCCCGTGTTGGAGTCGAGAATGTTGTTTTTTTCCTCATCGAATTACTACCATCAACTCGAGTACTACCATCAACTCGCATGAATGAGAATAGACGGAAAAGGGAGGAACCCTTAGGAGCTCTTGTTTTGCTGCACGAATGCACTTTACCATCTTCATAGTGTCTGATCCAGGTGTCCAGATTTCTTGCCGGACTCCCTCGTTCAACATCTGCGAAGAGCTGGGTCGGCAGAGCCTTGTTCAACACCTGTTATGAATGGGACATCCGGAAAAAAAAATCTATAAGATGAGTTAATGCTTAATTAAATTTTCAATGCTTCCCTTCAAGTGAGTTCAACCTTTTGATTGTTAATTTCACCTGAAATTTAGTACAGCTTGCTACCTAAATTCCGTGAACATGTTTCCTAAGTAATATGGTAATTTAAAATTTTTTTAAGAGATTTGATTATTTGAAGTAAATTTTCCAGTGATGAATTATTAATGTAAGGAGTAATTATATGTGTGTTTAATTTCCAATTAAATTCTATTTAACTTTTAGTCAAGGTTTTTCTGCTGGATCTTAAATCCAGGCTGTGTATTTAAGCAACTGCTGCACTATTAATCTATTTAGGACTTTTAACTTTAACTTGGAATGTAATTAAAATTTATATATAATGAATTAAGACAGGATATTAAATTTGTTAACTTATCTAAATTTTACCTTTTTACTTTAAGTTGTTACTATTTTTGGTTGAGAATTAACTTTAACTTTTGCTAATTAAGGAACGATTAAAAATTTAAATTCTACTTTACCTTTAATTGTGTAATTGAATGTAGGAATAAATGTAATCATTTTTCTCCAACGGGTCTACTTGAATATGTAATATTTTCTAACTGCCTAAGGGATTTGCTAAATTTATGTATGTAATTTTTACCTGAGTAAATTAAGAAATTTCTTGAACTAAGTAATCTCTATCAATATTGGTAAAGACACCATGCTCGGTGATTCATTAAATTCCTGTGTATTTTTATGCTGGCCAGCAGAGTTTGATAACTGCATATGAAAATTTAATATTAATTTTTACGGTGTAAATTTTTGATTAATTCATCTCGGTGCATATTTGAAATTAGCAATATATATATTATAATTCTAAATGCATTATTTTAAATAGTTGTCACCTGAACACACCATAGATCTAGAAATTTAAGTTGAAAGATTGAGTGTCTTCCTTTAATGCTGCAATAAATATCCTTGGTTATATATATATATAATTGATTCAGATTTTTTCTTATGATGACTTGTGTGAATGTTTTTAACACCAGTACTCCTGCTTGGTCTTAGGGGTTGTTCGGGTTAGTTATACACAACGCAATGAATTATGGTTTTGATATTATTGTAGGCTAATTATTGTAACAGTTAGTATTTAACATTTGGCACATAACAACTGGTGCCTTGATATATTGTAACATAACATCTGGTGCCGTGAAATTTCGAGCTCAGGCCTGGTCGGAGTACTTGTGTTAATGATATTTCCTTTGATTTCATGTATCTATGTTTAGACTTGATACTTTAACCCCTGCTTTGTGAGTTTCAGTAACAGGTCTATGCATTGATCTTGTGCTTATTTCATCAGTAAATTTATCTTGTGCATTGATTCAGTATAGGGTGCATAACAAATTTGTACTTTTCACACATGATCTTTGGACTCTAAAGTGAAAACAACACAAACACTAACACGCAGTTAGATTTTAAGTGAAGATTTTGAACTGTTGTATGTGACATTATTCACTGTGGATTAGATTTTTACACACATGCTGTTTTAATTTTTATGATAATTGTTTACATTGTGTGCTCATATACAGGAATAGTGAATTTCTACCCAATTGTTACCTTATGCCACTTAGTTTTGTGGGGATTGTCTTAGACTTCCAGTTGTCAGTAGTATACCAGACTGTTTAGCTTCCTCTTGCTTATTGATTTATTTGTGGTTGTACTGTACGGAATTATCATGCCTAAATCTACTAAAGCTACTCGTGCTGCTAGAAGGGCCTTAATTATGGCTGAGATTCAGGAGGTTGATGTTTTGGAAATTTCTAATTCTAATGAATTGCCTTAATGTTACAGCACTATTTATGTGATCAAGAAATAGTGATTTTTTTTAATTGCTTGAAGTGTTGTTATAGATTTATGTAATTTGTGCCTCTGAAGATGAGTTCAAAATTTGGGTTTTGATTTTGTTTTAGGAAAAAACACTGAATTGTTGGTATCTTAAAGTTTATTTTGGTTAGATTTGTAAAGTTGTGCGGGAACAGTGATAGTTGGCTTAGAGATTCATTGATTTTTTTTTGGAAGATAGTTTTCAGCTGGAGTGAAGTTTCTGTCTAGTTTTTATGAGTAACTGAATTTCTGCCTATTTTGTGAAGAGTATTGTTGTCTGAGAAAAGTGTAAACAGTAGAAGTTTAGTATTTTACAAGTATTAGGGAATTGCGAATTTATGAGAATTTTGGAGAATTTTGGTGACAAGGTAGAATTTGTTGTGGTGT